>BGPR01000131.1:1004051-1034855 GCA_013235015.1 Araneus ventricosus
AAAAAATTAAACAAAAAGCGTTAAGGATAGGTTTGAAGCAAGGATTCTTACACTGCTACCACTCGCAATTCAGCTTTCTTCTGAAAAAATTGGTCACGAATCCATTATTTTTAAATTTAAATAAAAAAAATGACTGCACTAATTAATGATTAATTAAAATAAACCCAATTTAAATTCTTCATTGCGATATGGTTCGGTATGCATAGTTGCCCGTTTGATCATGCAGCACATTTGATAGTACAAAACTGGCAGTTACGAAGGAATTTCGGGAGAAAAATGAAACAAAAATGGCATTTAGGATATTTTAAAAGCAAAGGTTCTTAAACTTCAAACACTAGTAACCATGATTTCTTCTAAAAAAATTTATCACGACACAACAATTTAAAATAAGAAATTGCTGCATTAAGTAGTGATTAATAAAAGTAAATTAAATTAAATAGGGTGGAAAATACGCATGCACAATAAGTGTACTATTGTGTGATGCGAAGCCGCGAACTGATGCAAAACAGTCAGAGGGTGTACAAGCAAAAAGTGAACTTGGGCCTCCCCGACCCCAAGCTAAAACTCTTTGTTAGTAATTAGCAATTAACGTAAATGTTTATTGTCTGCATATTATATGTTTGTGAATGTAATAAATTCAAACTATTTTAAAAAGACTAGCTGGTGTCTTAATGGCGTAAATCATGATGATTTTCTTAACAATATACCGTAAAACGGGGGTTACTTAGCACCGATTTTCATGACTTCCGACGTAATTTCGAGATTATTTACATGCATTTCCCTAAAAGAAAGGCTTTTCTAATTTTTCCTCATTGAGGGATTATTAGAGAAACATTTTGCAGCAAAATTTGGATCAGACGGTGATTTAATAATTAATTATGATTTTTCGAAATTTTGGTGTAAAGTTACTTCATAGGTGGGGATACTTTGCACATGTTAATTTTTTTCAGTATATTACAACAATCAATTCTCTGGATGCAATTCTAGATATATTTATTGAAAGCCTGGGTGGAAATACACAAGAAAAATAAATTTCATAAATGTCTGATCTTAATTAACTATTTTATGTCATTGAATTCGGTCAAATCAGGATGGCGTTTTAGAAATCCTTTCATCCAATTATTTCCGGGTGTGTTATTAATATATCTATCCATTTCCGCACCTTCTTAGTAAGATAAACGTTTATCATTTTAAGATCTAGATTATTGACAGGAAAACCGAAGTCACTGAATTAGACTACACACTGCAATGGTCTTTTCATTCTAATTTTTGAAAACCAGGGGGATTTCGGATTTCCATGTTTAGTTATATGAATTAATTTTTTTTGTAGCAAACTGTTCACTTGGGGTACCAAAAAAGCTTTTGCCTCTTTAAAAATGCCCTAAACTAGTGAAATCGCTTTAAATAAAGCTTCTAAGGTCTCTGGAGAGAACTCCATGTACTTACAAGTCCCTAACTTCCTTTTATACAACCTGGGCATGTCTGAAGCTTAAGCAAGTATTCTTCTTATTATTATTTAATACAAAAATAAATTTAAAAACCAACTGGGGTTGCTGTTTATCACAAATTTCTATGGTGCAAAGAATCCCTCTCCCCTTTTTCGGTGCAAAGTTATCCCAGGTAAGAAAAAATTAATTATAACTTAACTAACAAATATAATTGGCATTCAAAGCAACAAAATGAAAGCTAGGATTTTCATCTTTCACATTCAAAAGCACTTGCATTCAGAAATGTCATGCTTTCCTCATCAGAGACAAATTTTTCAGCACTAAAATTTTCGCTGAAAAATTGGCTCATTGTCTTTTCCTTCTGGAATCTCCTGAATGATTATTATATACGTTTCAGAAATGAAATACACAAGTCAGTGTTCCCAAGAAGGTAGAAAAAAATGTCAAATCCATATCCCTAATCAGTTGATCGATATTTCACTTTTCACTCAAATTTTGCACTGGTGCAAAGTTACCTCCACGAGTGCAAAGTAACCCCGTTTTACGGTATGATCACATATCTTGTAAAAAGTGAAAGAATGTGCTTCCAAAGCTCTTGAGATTTCCATTACTATTCTTTATTATTATTATTATCTGGCACTCTTGCAGTCGTGACAATGGCTCTAAATCTAGTTAATTAATTATTAATCTATTTAATCTGGTTAAATCTATTTAATCTTTTTATTAATATTTTTAATATGAACTATTTTATATTTGTAAAAAACAGATTATTTCGGAATATTTTTCCAAAATCTGGACAGTTTTTTTCCATCTAAGACAAAGACTCGAAATCTGGGATCTCTGGTCACTTTATTAAAACCGACAATGATTTAATATTAATATAAAATATCTACTAAGGTTGATCTCATACATTCTATAAAATACAACAATAAATAGTTAACCTTATAATTTACACTACATGTCACAAAATTACTACACGAAACTATGAGATAGATCAATGAAGTAAATGTCACTTATTTTTTAAAGCACATATATTTAAAATTATTATTTACTCTTAACAGAGAGAAGTACCACAAAAAACTGCGAGATTGGTCATTGTTGCAAACTTCACTCACTTTTAAATCAAATTCATTTCAAATTATTTGTACTACTTTACGACTACTATGCTTCTGCTGTCCAAATGAGTAATACTAAACAAATTTAAATAGAAATATGTGAAAGATAATGTACTATTGCTATAACAGGCGAAAATGCTTGACTCAAGCATGCAAGTTGGTTACCAATCTCAATATTTGGTAACTGGCAGGTGATGTTTATTATCAAATAAAAAATGGAGTAAACTAAGCATCCGTCTCACGCAAATAGAAGAGTAAATTATTTTACATGAATC
The DNA here is from genome assembly GCA_013235015.1 of Araneus ventricosus. Taxonomy (NCBI): domain Eukaryota; kingdom Metazoa; phylum Arthropoda; class Arachnida; order Araneae; family Araneidae; genus Araneus; species Araneus ventricosus. Next base: position 1,006,890 of record BGPR01000131.1, read on the forward strand.
AAGGATTTTTACTGTATTCTGCGCTCCAAAAGAGAGATTTTAATCTAATAAACAAAAAAATCAATATGAATCCTATTATTAATCAATTTTTTTGGTTTTTCCCCCCATAATATCTTATAATTCCTTAAAAATTTAAATAGAAATATGTGAAAGATAATGTACTCTTGCTATAACAGGCGAAAATGCTTGACTCAAGCATGCAATTTGGTTAACAATCTCAATATTTGGTAACTGGCAGGTGATGTTTATCTTAATATAAATAAAAGTCATTGTGGGTATGTGGGTGGGTATGTATGTGGCTATGTTCCACATCTCCTCCTAAACCAATGGACGGTTTTCAACCAAATTTTGTACACTTATTATTTAAGAGAAGGGGAAGACACTTATGAACTTTTCCAAGTCCCAAAGTTAATTAAACAGTCAGTTAATTAGAAAATAACCGAAATCGTTTTTCCGCCGTAACTTCGGAGCAAACTGTCCGACAAAAAATATTTTTATACCATCTTAAAGTTCAAATTTTTACCTTTTCAATGATACTAATTTTATTTCTCTGACATTTTCCCTTCGATTGTTATTAATTTTTAAAAGTTCCAAAACTTTAAAATGCGTGCAGACGATTTTGAAATAACGAATATTTATAGCTACTCCGTTGCTAGGCAACGGTTAGACTTTGAACTAATTCACCTTTATTTCCAGCTTGGCGCTTGATACAGTTGCCAAATAGATTTGGCGATTGCTTAAATCGGAAGGTTACCGGAAAACGGTCTATGAATCCAAAATAAACAAACCAGGATCGTCCATTGACGTATATGATATGGTTGTCAGAGTTTTTATAATAGGAAGGTATATTTTGTCTTATGTATTCTTTTAAACAGTAGAAGCAGATGACATATAGCATGGTGGATGATATATTCCAAAGAGCAGATGATACCATTGAGTACAATGATGTAATTTACAGTAACAGAGAATTAAATTAGTCGTCCAATTATGTATTATCAACCGTCAGAACTTTTGACTTCCCCTTTCTATATATAACGAAACATTTACATTCGTAAATTTAAAAAAAGTAGCAATTCAAATTCTTCGCGCACGAAGTCGCGGGTAACAGCTAGTTATCAAATAAAAAATGGAGTAAACTAAGCATCCGTCTCACGCAAATAGAAGAGTAAATTATTCTACATGAATCAAGGATTTTTACTGTATTCTGCGCTCCAAAAGAGAGATTTTAATCTAAAAAACAAAAAATCAATATGAATCCTATTAGTAAACAATTTTTTGGTTTTTTCCCCATAATATCTTACAATTCCTTAAAAAGAGAATAATATTTAACCATTATTTATTTTACTGCTCGGACTAAAAGAACGATCTTCGAATCAAAATAGATCGATCTTTGAATGCAAATAAAAGAGCAAATTATTTTACATGAATCATAGATCTTAATAATATTCTACAGCTCCAAAAGAGGGCATTTAATATAATAAACCATTAATCTACGCGATGTCCAATTATTCGACAATACTTTGGGTTTTCTCCCCCCACCCCACAGTATCGTATAATTCCTCAAAAAAGGGAACATTTAAACATTATTTATTTCACCGCTCGATCTAAAAGAACAATCTTCGAATACAAATAGAAGAGCAAATTATTTTACATGAATCACAGATCTTTACAATATTCTACAGCTCCAAGGGGGGGGGGTAATCTAATAAAACAATCAATGTATATAATCTCCTCTTGTACAATCATTTGGGTTCCCGACCACCACCACAGTATCCTATAATTCCTCAAGAAGGGAATATTATTGACAATTATCTATGTCACCACTCGGGCTAAAAGAAAGATCTTCGAATGCAAATAGAAAGATCTTCGAATACAACTAGAAGAGCAAGTTATATTTTACATGTATCATATATCTTTACCTCTACAGCCGCAAAAAGGGGACTTTAATCTAACAAAACAATCTATCTCATACGATCTCTTATAATTCTACAATCCTTTGGTGTTTTTATTCCCACAGTATCCTATAATTCCTCAAAAAGGGCATATTATTTAACTATTGTTTATTTCACCGCTCGGGCCAAAAGAACCATCTTCGACCATAAGCTGCTATCATACAGGTGGCATTACAACAGCCGTTTTTCTAATCTGGTAATAGTGTATTCTCCAAACTTTAACCTCTGAAGTGTGTATGGTGAAAAGATATTTCCACGAAATCTTTCAATTGAATTGTGGGACCCATCTTTTGATCCCCTCTGAACACGTGTTTTGTTTCGGGAAAACACCCTTTGCGCTCGGATGGACATGGTCTGTTGGCGACTCGCACACTTTGAAGAACAGGGCATTATGTTTGTTGTTTTATTTGACAGCGCATCCAACCGTGTTTTTGATTATGTTTTTTTCTTTACAATGGGTCTCCGAGAGATCAACAAACCACCGTATAAGCATCACGTGAATGTATAAAGAGCAGAGAATGACAAGGGATATTTTACCTGGCAAACTTTTACCTAGTTGGATAATCGTCTGACATGGGGGTCACGGCGTGTGCGTGTGTGTTCAGAAAGTGGATATTTTTTTTAGTGTGCAATCAATTAACCCAAGCATAACGCATTTTTTTAAAAGTCTGTTACGGCTACATAATAAAAATCACGTAAAAATGAGTAATATGCAAATGCTGTGTCGTATCACAGTGAAACTTCGATTAATCGTCAATCGTTTAATCATCAGTTTCTGTTATCCGTCATCGCCTAAAAAGCAAAAAGTAACGAAGGTTTACAGTTTTACCGTACATTTCTGTACATTATTACTCTTGTACTGAAGTTTATATTGATCGTTTTATAACATTCAATACAACACGTATGTATTTTTCACTTTTAAAGGATTTTATTTTCATTTTCGTCCCAAAACAGCAGTGAAATCACGTTACTGTGCATATGTATAAGAGATTTCTGTTATCCGTCTACTCGGTTATTCTTCACAGGCCTAAATCGAGGTTCTACTGCTTGCTTTTAACCCTTTAGCGTTCATTGGTTTCGCAGTGAAACTATACATTGAGCATTTTTTTCACTGCGCATGGGCGAAACGTAGCGTAATTTTTCTTTCATAACTTAAGAACCAGATATATAGGCCAACTTATATAAAAATTCCAGTTCAATACCGTTAGAAAGAGCTGAATTGCTTTCGATCTCTAAGAGAAACAAAATGCTGAGGGTTCTTAAACAAATTCATATTTTTTAAAATTGAATCTTCGAAAGTAATATTGAATTTTATGAAGGTTGAATATCCCGAATACTCACGTATACTTATAAATTAAATACGCAATTTAAATTGCCTTTCGATGATAAATTATTCGGAGGAAAAATAGCCCGTTACCGTTCATTGGTTTCACTGTGAAACCACATACAGGGTGTCCCAAAACGACGGCATAAACTCTGCACAGCTCGATTCCTCGCTGGGAGTACATAAAAACTGCCCAAAGAAGCGTTCCTGTACGATCCATAGTTTACGAGAAAAATACGAAAAACAAAGTATGACGTCACTGCCGGTGCAAGAAAAAACACTTTATTGAACATATCAACAGCAGTATGTGGACAGTTTAAAGCAGATGTCCAAAGTGTCCGCCGTGCATGTCGAGGCAGGCTTGAGCACGCCGTGGAATGGCTCTCATCACACGCTGCAGCGTCGCGGGGTCCACCCAAGTACAAGCAGCATGCAGACGAGCAACTAAGTCCATTTGTGTTGTCACTACGTCTCGATACACCAATTCCTTGAGATGGCCCCATAGGAAAAATCCAACGGTGTAAGATCTGGCGAACGTGGCGTCCATAGAACCGGACCCCCACGTCCGATCCAGCGGCCGGGGTATTCCATATCCAGCCAACCACGTACAGGAGCACAGAAATGCGCCGGAGCCCCATCATGCTGGAACCAAAGTCCCTGTATTGCCGCTAAAGGTATGTCATCGAGGAACTCGGTTAAGACCTCATTGAGAAACATTTTAAACATTATCGTCTGGAAAGATATGCAAATACTGTTGTTGATATGTCCAATAAAGTGTTTTTTTCTTGCACCGGCAGTGACGTCATACTTTGTTTTTCGTATTTTTCTCGTAAACTATGGATCGTACAGGAACGCTTCTTTGGGCAGTTTTTATGTACTCCCAACGAGGAATCTAGCTGTGCAGAGTTTATGCCGTCGTTTTGGGACACCCTGTATTTCTTGAAAATAAAAAATGCTTTTCCTTTACATATTTATCATCAGCTACACGTCTAATACTCATTTTTGAAATAAATTTAGTAATTTTCAAAACGAAACATGTAGTGAACTTGAAAGAGTTAAAACTCTAGATTAATTTCACGTAACAGAAATAACTGTGATTTATGCAATTATTCTCATTCAGAAAGGTTATCTCTGGAAAAAAATTTAAAAAGTACCGCTGTTGTCTATTTAAAATTTCATAAAGCTTTCATCTTTGCATCCTTCTCCATTAAATCATCATTTAAAGTGCAACATTTTATTTATTGAACATGATAACTCGGTTAAAACTCGTCACTCTGTTCATAAATGAAAATGGCTTAAAACTGTTAAAAATAAGTATAAAATTTTTTAAAAAGTTATTTGATGTGTTGCCTAGATACATCCGTAATATCTTTATTTGATTGAAGATAAATATTGGACATATTAGCATGATTTTTATGCAAATACATTAATGAATATAATTAGTTTTTATTGACTTTTTTTTACACAACAATGAAAAGTAAGGGTGGTGAACCCTGTTATGCTCAACATTGTTTCAAATCAAAAATATCGAAACCTGTCAGAATGAAAGCTAATATCATACAGAATACAAAATTCAAAAAAAATTTACGAGACAAAATTAAGGTCACCCAAAAATGTAGAATTTCAGGCGTGTAAAAAAATAGTCTTGTTTAAATAGGACAGTGGAACGTACATTCAGCCAAATAGGGGCCATCACTGGAGAAAAAAAAATTAAGCAGCCCTAAAATGAGACTAAGTAAAATTTTAAAAAACTATCTAGTTTTTCTTCGAAAATTGAGATGGATAAATCATCAGAAAATCAGCTTTGACTGCTCCACATATCGAGAAAGAAAAACGAATGAATATTAAGCAGATCGTTTACCGGCTCGCCATCCATCAACTTCGACCAGATGGCAGATTGATTCAAATGGCATTACGCTGTATCATCCTACATTCTGTATGCTGACTCATCTAATAATCATAACAGGGATATCACATGCGAGTTCCAGTTTGAAGAGAAGTCATCGGCCATCAGCAAGACGGTAAACGACACGTGCACCTGCTACATACAGTCTAGCGGGAATAAATCGTTACTCAGCTGCCTCCATCCCCTTCTTCCGTAGAGCACCTGCAGGCCCTCTGTTCTGTTCTCTTTTTTCCGGCAGACGATCACTGTCTAAATATACCTAACGTTCTTCCAGGGAATCGACAACGGACACGCAATGCGCTGTCTTTACACGAAAAATGTCGAAGGAAGAAGAAAATGTTTATTCTTTTTTCGAATAAAGGGAAGGGATGTGGTAACTCGTCGAGTATTTGCTTCTAAATGACGAATTGAAATTCCAGTGGAAGAAGGTACTTTGTAAGCGGAAGAAAGTTCGGAATTTTGAAATGGTGGGCTTCCAAGGATTTGTTTAAAAAATAAAAATGGCTAAATAGATAACTAACCGTAAGTAATAGAAACAGCAGAGAGAGAACATATAGTATTCTACAATAATAGATCTGTAATCTTAGCAATTCTTCCAAAACATTTTTAAAAAATAACTAATTAACCAGAAAAAATAATACAGAACAGAAGGAAGGGAATTTTTAAAATCAGAGCTGAAATTTTGGCAGTATTGTGAGTAAAACTGAAAGATTTGTACCGTTCTTCCCCGAAGGCCATTTGTTCCTGGATGGCAAAGAGGAATCCCAGTGGGAAAAAGGCGTTTTATAAGCGGGAGAAAGTTGTGCATTTGTAAATGTTGAGATTTCAAGCTCTTTTAAAAATAAAAATGACTAAATCATAAATAAAAAATAATAGGGAATACTAGAAGAAGGAGCCTTTAAAAAGCTAAGTTTCTATTTTAGTGGGTTTTTAAGCAATACAGCATCAACGAATTAGTGATTTTTCTACTATTCTTTGATGCGCAAGAATAAATGCTAAACCCTTTCAATTATAATTAAAATTCATATGGTTCAAAAAATATGCTTCCGCACTAAAATATATCAATGGATCGGCTTCATTTTTAATTAGTAGTTTGCGAGAAATCACATCAGCCAGTGGCGGCGATTGAGGGGGGCAGTTGCCCCCTACTTACCTAGGAAAAATTAAATTTTTATTTCTTTTCAGCTGTTTAAAACTACTAATCAATAACATTCGAGAAAGCTAGCTAATTTCGTACCACCTATACTCCCGGGTACTTTTAGATATCAGTAAATTTTTTGCCGCCATTGATATCAGCACAAACCAGAATTTAAAAGCCAAGCGTAAAAGTTTTTAATTAAGTGTCAGAATCTGTCATTAGTCTGACCAGTATAATGGAGAAACAATAATTCATTAAAACTGAAAAAACAATAATCTACAACAAATCAATAATAACCTTCTATGGGTCATAAGGACATTGCAGATCGCCACCTTCTACAATTAGGTATGCTAGGTAATTTGAAGAAACTCAGCTTCATAAAATATTTATCATACTTTACAAGTAAATATCTCTTCTATTTTGGAACAAGTATAAAAGAGAACCTGAACCCATATATATTTATTCATATTAAAAGTTGATAAGTAATTTTTTATGTAATTTTAGTAAATCTGATAATATACTCCCTTATTATTATTATTTCAATGCAATTCAGTTTTGTTGATTATTTAGTTCAGCTATTTTTCAACAGATGGCGCTAGAAAAATTATCAAACACCATGCGATAATAACGGTGAATCATCATCACCCTCCAACAACCGGTCAAAGGCAGTTAAAAACATTAATTCGTCTTTCATTTAACATTCTCCTTTCAAAACATTAATACCTCTCTCTTCTGAAATAATTTGATCGCAATAAGTGAATCGATAAGCTATAATCATCTAGAAATCAATAAGCATGCTTACTGAAAATTAAATTTTAGGATAATATTTTTCCATCTTTTTATTTTTTATTTATTTATTTCGACGACGAAAAATATAAGAATTTTTCATTATTAACAAATAAATTAAATAATTTTTCATTATTAACACAGTGATTAAAAATAAATATTTATGATTAGATACAATTTATTTTTCAATCATATGCCAAGAAAATGTTGCTTTGAGTAGAAAATTTGTGTTTTTATTTATTTATTTCTTTATTGAACAGTAATCCTGTCCTATATACACAGAAAAATTCAACACATCAAAAATAGATATTTTCAGTGCTTTTGCAGTACAACTTAATAAGATAATACATAGGCCTTAATAAAAAAAAAATTTTAAGTAATTTTCCAAATTCGTTTAAAGAAATTTTCCTATTCGTGAGAGAATGGTGATTGAGGATAACAAGTCATACTGAACACCAAATAAGTTTTGAAGTCAAATGGATTCGCATTTTATGGTTTCTTCGTTTTAGTGTGAATTTTATTTCTCTTCGCGAAACATGCGTTGAATTATCTCATGGAATATAATATGATATGATTTTATGAAACGTAAAATGTTATGAATATTCAAAAACAGAAAACGCGACATTCTCATAAAATAATGCTGCATGTACTTTACAAATTTTGAACGTTTTATTTACTTAGATTATCGATCAACGACAGACATTTACATATCATTTCAACCGGCTTTAGGCATAAAAGTTAGGAGGTATATTATTTGAAACGAATTGAAGAAAACACCAAAATTAATGCAACATCTTTGTAAAACTTAGTGATAAATTCCCTAGCGATGCTCCCTACACACAGTACAATTTAACTTAATTACTTATAATGTTTCCTGCAAATACAGGAAAACAAATTAAAATTCCTAATCCTTCTAACTGCATTAATCACTTTTAATTAATTAATTTAGTTGTTTCTAATTTCATCGCACTGTATCCAGTAAAAGGGGGAAAAAATTAAGCGCGTAACACTCTCAACGCTGGAGTGTTCGTATTCTAAAAACAATTTGGGGAACGTAATCTTATTACGTGAATGCATTCTGGGAGCACTTTGGAAGACCCCTGTCGGCGAAAAGAATTTTAAAAGCGTCGCCTACGCAGACGATATAAAAAAAAACAGAAGACGCAACATGCGAATAAAAAAATATATATCGTCTGCTCTAATCCTTTCACTTCAGGTGATGGACCTTTGATCTTAGCAAAAAGCCACAACGTTGCCCGCGGTTAAAGTTGCGCTGGTAGTGTTGCACGTTTTGCATATGGATAATAAATATTAATGGCGGAAGCATTAATTAAAAGTAATTAATTTGAAGTAGCATCCACTTGCGTAAGACCGGTTTTGATCTGTACGTTGATTGAAAAGTAGGCTTAGCTTTTAAGCACATAAAGTGTCACGGATAATCGATTAAAAAACATGCCATCAGAATCATAGAATTAGGACACATAAACTAAGTTAACCGACCACATACAAAATAATAAAAAGTATCTTCTATTGAAGTTGTCATTAATAATGGATTATCCTAATTCTATTAATAGCGTCTTCATAAATTATAAGAAAAAAATTAATAGAATTTCCGAGTAATAGTCTTTCAGTAGATGCGATATTATAACTTTTTGTTTGTCTATCGTTTGAATTACAAAAAATGTTAGAAAAGAATGAGGAAATACTTTTATTCTTTCGACACAACTAAAAGACCATAGAAATTTGGTCGTAACGGTAAAAAAAAAAGGGGGGGGGATTAAATGAATTGAAGAATATAAGACCAGCAGAGAATAAGATCATCAACAAGATCAGAGAATTAAAGTGGTGCATCTTTTATATTTAAATCTTGTTAGGCTAAAATTTCTGTTAATTGTTTTGAAAAATGAATAGCTTGAAATGAAGGGGTTAATAGAATTTCATGCCTTTCAAATGAATAAAACTAAAATCTATTGGATGGTAGAAAGTTCACAGATTTTACAGATAGTACTCCAGATGATACTCATAAATTTTTGCGAAATTTAATCGTAATATTAGCTGGACAACATTGTGGGTACGAAGTACGAATCATATTTTATAAGAATAGTTTTTTTTTTCTTTGAAATAATAAAAGCCAAAATGAGCTCCAAAGTCAATCATACCAATAAAAAAAAATGCACATTAATTGAAAAAAATACAAGTATCAATTAACTCGTTAAATTTGAAACATGATTTAGCCAAAAAAAAGTTTACATGTCCGTTATTTTAAAATTGTGTACGCGTGATCTGAAATGTTATTCAATAAACAATACTTAGACGGCACAACATGACAGGAGGGAAAATCTGTAATAATATATTCATGTCTTTTCTGTTGGGCAAAAAAAAAAGACAGCAGGTATGTTCTATGTAGGACATACAGATGGCAGACGAATGATTTTTCTTATTGCTGGTGTATACGTCAAAAATGACAAATGCGTTTAAAAACTAAAAAAGTATGCAATAACACATTTATTCCACGCTCAGTTATAATATTCCGAATCACTGACTGTTCGCTCTGTTTAGAAGAAACATTAAAGAATATGCACAAGGCGATACACAAAGAGTAAATTTAAGGTAAGGCAACTAATGTCACACATGCTTATGATAATGGACAACGCCGGATTTAAGATGCTATTACGCCAAAGGAAATATTTCCCATTCCTGAGAAAGTTAAATATATGAGAAAAAGAATGCCAAAAGAAAAGAGCAAGAAGTGAAAAAAGCCAACGTTCTGCCTACAGCAATAAATGAAGTGAAGAGAGGAAGATGGTATGTCCCTAATCCAATGAGTTGAGTGACGTCATGACATTCCATGACTCTCTCTCGCCATCACGTGACTAGGAGGGGGCGCGACCCCGACTGTCGGAGTAGAACGCTGCACGTGCGCCTTTTAGTTCTGTTTCAGTTTTGCTTTTATTAGTTTTATTTTACTTTCCTTCTTTTGGCAGCGCTTTTTATAGCGAGTGAGCGGATAAAAAAAATGGCCTTCACTCTTATTTTCACTCTACAAGGGCGAACTTCCCCTCTAAAATGTGTCATCTCATCGGTCTGGGAGTGCAGACTTTTTTTTATTTATTTTATTTTCCGAAAAGATCGGTTTTCCACAGATTTGTTTGTGGTTGATAAGGAAGGGATATCATTAACTTAATCAATCGAATACGTAGGTGTAACAAACTGTGGTTTTTACAAATTAGTAAGGAGGTACATTGCAAATTCCAAAAAAAGTTGAAGTTCATTCGTAATTCGGAAAATCATTAATACAAAAATTGTATAGGATCACAAAACATGCGAGTAGGCAAGCTGATGTATAAATAGCGAATCCATTCAGAATGTTTAATCTTTTGTTTTATCTTGCAATATTTAAAAAAAATGTGCAATTTTTGCATTAATAATTAGAATTATTTAACTTCCGATTTTCTACAATTCCAAATTCTACAATTTTTATTTATTCACTTTTTATGGAACTTTGATGTACTTACGTTATTTATTTTTTATGTAGTAGTTATTCAAACTGTATACATATTTTTGGGATAATCCGCATTTATTATTGGCAATGGAGATTTTCATCACAATCAGAAACATTTTATGTTCTAAAAAATGAGCAGAATACAGTTCAACTTAATCAAGGTTACATACCATAGAAAAAATACGATAAATAAAATATATAACACAATAACAGGAATTAGGATAGTTCCCAAGTCAAAAAATGCTTGAAAGATTATGAAAATCACTTCTGCGTCGCGTTTAAACAAAAGCTAAAACTTATTAATAAATCAAAATGTTCACATAATCATGTAAATTTCATCCTAGTAAAAATATTAAAAATTCCTAACATTATTTATCTTTCATTTTTTTTAACAAATTTTAATCTCCACCCCCTTCTTTTTAATGAAATCATTCAATACATCTGATCATTTCGTCCGATCCTACCCTGCCCCCCAAAAAAGTAAATTGCCCAGTTCCAAATATGTAAAAGATCAAAACCTTCATCTATTCAGCATAACATGGCACTGCCACTTCGGCCTTCGGTATGGAAGTACCTATGGAAGTTAAGCCTGTAAAAAAAATCTTTATACGCTCTGTCTACTCAATCAAAATTCGGTTTATCAGTCTCAAAACTAAAAAGCAAACGATTTCTTTAGCATATAAATTGCATTTCAGAAAATGAGTCACGCTTGCGTCAGCGACTTGCAGACATAACGAAGTAGGAATTCGCACAGTTTGCGGTATTGCAGCGGGTCCGAAGAACAGATTCAATTTCCTTGCATAAATTGAATCGTTCACAACCCTCCGCTGGCATCAGACGGAAAAAAGAGAAAAAGAAAACAAAAAAGGGGAAGCCATATAATAAAAAGGGAGTAATACTGCACGGAGCATGAAAAGCCATTCATTCAGGCCTTTTTAGAAAAACTCGTTCCTTATGATAGCATTGGATAATGATGGTTTTTATAAAGAAGCCTATTTTTCTTGCCTGGCCTTTTTCATTTTCTTAGGCTCACTTTACTATTAGATTACCATTTATTCATTTTCACAGAAGAGACATGATATGAGATTGGCAAAAAAAATTATTCCTGTTACGGTGAGAAAGCTATATCATAAATTATTATTTTTAGCCATCCAGTTTTATAGGGTACAAGTATGAAATTGCTATAAGATACCCCATTTATCTGGACGTCTAAGTACGTGGAATTTACTTCTTTATTATATGCAAAAGAACACAACAGCACTTTTCAAAACAGGTCTACAAGGAATATGCTCTTAAAGAAACCTTTTTGCTTATTAAGAAAAAATGTATGGCAGTGGATAAAATACTTAATTTTCTTTTAGGTAAAAAATATGTTATGACTTGTGGTACGTAAACATTATTATCATACTATATTCACTATAATGCAGGATCTCTGAACTTTAAGTTTCAACACATTATGGATATCGATTTAGTCTTTTTTCATGTATGAAGTTTTTGTGAATGAGTATAATTTTTTTTTCTAGATATTATACTGTGGATTGATGTCCAAGATTCTAGGGTAAATAAAAGAACATTTTTAACGTGCATCTTAAAAAAGCATCTTTTTCCGAAAGATATATTTTTTCAAAGTCTCAAATTCTATATTCCTAAAACTAATTATATTACAATATTAGATTCAAAATATTAATTTTTCACTCAAAACACCTTTAATGGTTTGCATGTGAAAAGAAATTTTTCATAAAAACGATAAATCAGATTCCTTCAGAAAGCTTAGAAATTCGAACTGAATTGGTTTGAAACTAACTATTACAGGGCATGGACTCCAGATACTATTTTTTCTATACACTACAAACAATCTTTTCCAGATTGCAACACAAACAGTCTTTCAAAGACTCCAGATATTATTTTTTTCTATACACTACAAACAATCTTTTCCAGATACTCTACAAACAGTCTTTCAAAGACTCCAGATACTATTTTTTCTGTATACTACAATCTTTTCCAGATACTCTATAAACAGTCTTTCAAAGGCTCCAGATACTATTTTTTCTGTATACTACAAACAATCTTTTCCAGATACTCTACAAACAGTCTTTCAAAGATGAGCTACAGTTTTTCTTTTTAGGTTACACTCCACACATATGAAAAAAATTCGGTATTAACTCTGTACAACGACACAAATTGCAACACAAAGTTGTGCTTTCAGCGATAGTGACCAGCAGACTTGGTGAGGCAGTGCGCCAAGTAAGTGACAACGTAGTGTTAACATCAGGGGCTGTTAGAGTGGGAGTTTGTGATTACATCAGTCGCACGCCCCTGATTAACCTGATAGGGAATCTAACATCTTCTGATGTAAACACAGCAATGTTTCTTGGCACAATCTTATCAAGATTTCAGGTCTCTATCGCTGCAAGAACAACCCTGTATTACGATTTGTTGACGCTATACAGAACCAGTCCTGGAATTCTTTGATACACCTTAGCAACCGAGAACTACTATAAAAACATGAACACGAAACATTATAATAACCATCAACGTCAATACAGCATTGTCACTTAGCAAACTGGCTTATTAAGACTATAGGTAACTATTGCTACAAATACAAGTGCGTTTTGCAATTTGGTGGTGTTACAAAGAGCTTGTCCCAGATACCCAGCTTTCTGATATACCTATACATCTATCTCAATCCATTTTATAGACCAAGACAGCACAAATCCTTGAAACTCCTGTTAACACAGCAATGTCAATTGTCATACCTCATGATTACAGGTCACCGTTGCTATAAACAAAACCATGTTCTGAGATTTGATTGATGTTCTACAGAGCTCTTCCCAGAACTTTTAGAAATGCCCATGTATTTGTCTCAGCCCAACTGATAAATCAAGACAACTTATTACAAAAACCCAGACAAGAGTATTACTTAAACATACTTTAGACGAAAGGCATAAGTAAAAATAATTTCAGTAACAAAGTTTTATGATCTAACGAAAAAACCGTTATAATACACAACTACCACTCAGCCAACGCACGCAAGAAAATAACCACCCGAACTAGATAGCTTTTTCAGAAAACAAGGCAACCAATCAGTTTCCCACAATGCTATTATTATCTAACGCTTCGGTATAGAGATTAAATACTACAATCTTATTAATATGTCTTAAAAGGCTTCTAATAACAAATCTTCGTGACCGACGGAATAATTACGAGTTTTATCGTTCACAATTTGACAAGTGCTAATAATAAAGCACTTAAGACTTAAAGACAAGGATAAGTAAACCATTTACTGAGATGAATATGCTAGGAAATACTGTCCAAACTACTACCTTCGTTTTTGCCACCGGCTAAAAAGGATGAATGAGTTGGTGCGGCAATTCAAAATCATTAGTCATGTTAAGAAATAGGTCGATCTCTCACCTATTGGGGGAGGTGATAGCTAGAATTCTAAATACTGACCGCCGAATTGAAACCATGTCGAGTTGCTGACCAAAGGTGATTCTTTGGAAAAGCCCAAGGAAATACGGAAAAATAAAATTCATCATTGAGATCCTTTTGTCAGTTGCCAGGATAATTCATGTGCACTGAATAGAAGAATGAGTAAGTAAAAAAAAAAAAAAAAAAGGGTGAAGAAAAATATGTTACAAGGCGAAAGTAACGAATAATGAGTAACATCATTCATTTAGCAGAAATGGGTTTCGACTATTTTTCAATCAATTTATTAAATTTCTCTTGAGAGCATTTTCGTGCAAAATTCGAACACAAGAATTTTTTGTTTCCTTGATACAGGTCTTTTTCTTAGAATAAATTTATCAATTTTTCAACTCCCACGTATATTTTATTAGCGATCATTTTCATATTTTAAGCATTCTGAAAAAAATCCAAAATCTTTATGAATATTAGAATCTTATATTGTCTGTGGAATTTTTTAACACATTGTTTCTTGGACTTTTTCACTTACAACCATTTTTAGGATGGGGGAAAAAAAAATACGCAATTCCGTTTCCGTCAAAAAAAAAAAAAAAGCTAATTTTCATGAAATCTTACTGAAAAGATGGTTTTTCCTAGACAGAGTGGCATGAAAGTGAATAGAATCTGGAAAAAAAGTCCTGGTGAGTCCTTCTCCAGTAATCTTTCACACGACCCGCACATGGTTCGGAACCCACAGTTTAAGATGTTCCGATGTAATATAGAAGAACAATACAAAAACAATTCGACAAATGGAAACTTTTTTGATGAAACTGCATGACTGAAAAATATTACTGTTGCAGCAGTTACAATTCACTGCCTTCTCCTTTTTATGGTAGGTGGCGCTACTAGAGCCATCCGTGTTCTTCCCATGATGCCTCTCTCTTTTCTTCTTCTTCTGTGTACTTGTGTTGTGTTGTTGTTCTCTGTCTTGCGTCTTGTACCTTTTAATGTACTGTGTCGTGGAACTTAGCCATCTAATAAAAATGGTTCCTGAAATTGAATTAATTCTTCAACGGCGGCATTCCATATAAACATGAGTCTCGTCCCTCTACATGGTTATATTAGATTTTCTTTCTATGCCATATGTAAATCATTACATAAAAACGAAATGCTATAAAACGGAGTAGGAAACATCGATGCCCAAAACTACATCAACTAAGCAGTAAAAGCACATGATTTATAGTAAATTCTATAATGAAAAGTATAGATACGTTAATAATTTTCCACACATGACCGTTTATATATTTAGTATAATTAAATTGTAATCTTTTATTCAGACATGCCACAGGCTTGGAACAAAAAAAAAGCTGAACTTCATAAATAATGAATTGTGCTAAACATAAATACCGAGAAGTAAAATATGCATGATTAATTGAACAATAAAATAAATAAATTTACACAAAAGTTCTTGACAAATTAAAAATATTTCAGAATTATTATATAAAAGAAAATTAAGAATGATAAAATCCGATGCCGAAAAGTTGAAATCCTCGTTTCCGCGGAAATATATCATGTCTGTTTATCACAGATCTTTAGTTGTTGCGATACAGTCCTTTTCTCTGTAGAACAGTTCTCATAACAGGGGTATTTTACAAGTTAGTTATGGAACTGAAAATACCAATTCTGTTTGGAATTTTAATATTAATCTGTTTTCAAGATTCAATTAAATGCCAATTGGCACGTATCTTCTATGAACCTCGGACTTCACTCCACTGTTAATTGTTTTAATACTAAACATATCAGGAGTATAGTTAGGAACGACCCGAAAAAATTGCAGGCTCTGGTGAGAGGCTGTAGCACGGGAGCATTTAAAAATAAAACAAGATGGATCATGCATATCGGGGCCCTCATGACTGGGGCCATGTGCGGTTCCACAGTTCGCCCCATACTCCGGTCAGACCTCATTATGCAGTAAGTTTACTGCAACCCTCCGATCAGCCCTGATTATTATGCAGTAACTTTTACTGAAAAAAGTAATCATAAGAGAAAAAAAATTGACAACTTTTATTTTAGCGCAACTGTTCCCAGGCTTTATTTCCTCCCTTACCCCAGTGATTAGTCTTTTTATCTTTGCGTACCCCTTCCAGCCATGCCTCCCCCTAGCGGCATGTCTGAACTGCATCATGCATGTATATTTGTTGATAATATACTTACCTGAGATATTTGTTATTAATGTATGCTCAAGACGAGTATATACTAGAATCTGAAAAAAATAGCTAAAACTAAAAGAACAAGAATAACAAAAAAACATAAAATAAACATAATGCATCTGGTACGCGCAAATGCAGCAGCTTCCAGGAATGCAGTGACAATAATACAAAATTAACTAACAATAAAAATCCTATCATAGGACAAAAACAAAACGGCAATAAATACAAATAAATAATAAAAAATAAAAAGAAAAATCTGGGCAGAGAACTTTTTCAAAGGTCTCTCTCCCCGCTGGGATTCTAAAAATTCAGAATTGGAATAATTTTCTGTAGAGGAACCGACTAAAAAAGTCAAACGCAAGGTTCTTCTGTCACTTGATTTCGTGGAAGACATTAAATATGTTATAACATTAACACAGAGCTCTGGCTTCTTTTCTGTCACTGCACTTTTCACGCGAACTTGTGAAAACAAATTTCTATAACTTTTTTTAAAAATTTTAATTCTTATGTTTTATGTTTGCGCCATTAACAACATTGCTTTCGCGTTCCCCTAACTTTGCAAACGGTGGGGAACCTCTGTTTTAGCGCGTATTCTGAAACAAAAGTTTTGTTGTGAAAACTTAACATTTATTTTCTTGCGTGTTCAGATGAAAAATTACGATATCATTAAAAAAAAAAAGAAATACAGTTTGCTAAGACAGCGGATGTGGAAAGCTTCCTTTTCTCGCCATCATCAGTTCCATTAGAGGCGGGGGGGGGGCATCACTAACGAAATCATCTGCCCTTTTCTAATATAAATCACCATTCTTTTTCTAAACATACATAAATAGTGATCCACCATTACCTCTTCACACAATAATAGGAAACACATAGATTTTATTGTAAGCAGGTAAGAAAAAAACATCATTTGGCGGTCCATGAATCTTCCAGAAATCGACCTCGTATAACGAGGGGTCGGCCCCGTAAGGGCGTATCAGCTGGAAAGGGACGTTGTGCACGTGGCCCTCGTGAAGATTAGCGGTTTCTGCAAAGGAATCGTGTAACACCCCAAATCTGAGACGGGGGTGAAAGGTTGTCCCATGACTCAAGGCGTAAAAATGCGTTTGACGACAACAGACTCCCATAGCATTGTTTACTACGGCAGGATCGTAAAAAATATCTTGGGAAAGGAGAAGTTTCTGTTCAATACTTTTCGACAAGACTCATTGTTGCGCTGAAATGTAGAGGCGAAGGTTGAATATTTCTGGGAAATGTTTTCTTTTATAGAGAGGACTAGCTATGGAGGAAGCTAATAATAAGCGGAGCTAAAAAGAACTTGCGATACAAGACAGAAATTTTTATGCTCCGAATATAGGAACATATTTATTTCACTTAATAACGCCAAATATAATACAAGACAGAGTTTTTGGTTTTTTTTATGCCCCGTAAATCCGTTTTAGGGACCAAACTTGAATGCCAAGACAACACTAAACGAAGAGTTTAAGTTACGGAGTATCGGGTAGACTAAACTCTCTGCACTTCAGAATTTGAAATATGAAATCTAATTTTCCGTTTCCGAATTCAGACGAATTAGGTGAGCTTGCAGTCTTTAACGAAATTACAAGAAAATTTAGAACTATTCTATTTACACACATGACACAGGCTTGGAACAAAAAAAAAGAAGCTGAACTTCATAAATAATTAATTATGCCGAACATAAATACTGGAAAATAAAATAAGTTTGATTAATTGAACAACGAAACGAATACATTTCTACAAGAAGTCCTTGAGATTTAAAAAATATTGTGGAATTTTTATATAAAAGAAAATAAAGAATGATAAAATCCGATGCCGAAAAGGCTGAAATCCGCGTTTCCGCGGAAATGTCTCGTATCTGTATTTAGGAAATTTTGAAAAAATTCTATTGAAATTATTGAGAAATTTTAAATGTGATTGTCGTTGATCGACGTTTCGATTAGTTTTTGACTGCTTTTTATGGTAGAGCCGTCAGTATAAGACACGTTTAGCTCGCCAGGACTTCTAATTCCTAAACAATAAAATTTAAACATATTTTAATTCACAAGATTTGCATCGACCGTGTGCCAAGTGTTCAAAAACTTAATTCATCACTGCCCTCAATCTTTTCCTTAAGCTGGGTATTGTTAAATCGTATATGGGATTTTTTAAAAAAAAAAACAATTTTATTGATGTTAGTTCGACAAATTCCAAAACAAATTTAATTTTGAGAAACAGTACTACATTTATTTTACTTTAAAATACGAAATATGACAAAGGGGTGCACTAAAAAGAATGCTATACCGCGAGCACCACTTACTCTTGCTACGCCAATGCAGATCCATTTTCACCTCCTTTTTATATTATGTTCGATTATATAGCAAAACAAATTTCAAAAGTTATATCAAGTTAAATTTAAACTCATTGTCATAATATTTCAAGAATGCAATTTATCATCACTGTCATAGTGAAGTTTAGTCCCTGAAAATTGATTGACAGAATTGCTTTTCCTACCAAATTCATTCGTTTAATTTTATTTTATTTTAATATTTACATTTACTAGCCAATGATAAAAAAAATAATAACAAGTGCAAGTGCGCACAATATAGTTTTAAATCCAACTACCTCACTAGGGTCCTCACTACATATTTCTACCCTATACTTTTAAAATGCGTGGAAATGTGCATGAGTCACATTTGGAATAGTAGTGTTCGAATAAATTTTCATCTAATGAAGAATTTTAACTAATAAACGGCAAACGAATATGATAGATTACATGCACAGAAATGTTACAATCATTTCACGAATTCCAGATCAATGAATACTTTGAGAAACTAGAAAAAATGAAGTGTTTGTGCTTATAAAAATCTCTATAGTTACTACAAAAATAAATAAATAAAATATATTTTCGTTAAGTTGTAAAAACTGATATGAAAATGTATCCTGAAATTAAATACATTTATTATACTACAAAAACAAACAAAACCAATGACACTGAAGTTTCCTCTCTAGGGATAAAAAAAAAAATAAAAGTTTGCTCTGGGCACCATTTTTTTCTTGCTACTCCTTTGAAATAATGTTACTTATTCCAATGTTAATAGTACCCTTGGTAAAGAAAAATAATAACAAAGAGAATTAACAGAAATCAAACGACACGTGATAAAAAGCGTTAACAAAACAATATCTGAAATTGTTAGAATAAAAATTTCGTTTTCAACAACCGGACCAGCAAAAATTTCAAAGACTAAACTAGAACCTAAAAACATGCAATTTCTTAAGTTCTTTTTTTAATCAATACAAATATTATTTTACCGAACCTAACTTTTAAAAAGTAATAAACACGGATGCCATAAATATTTCATATCTATTTACGAGTCAAAGCCATCAAAACACCAAGAAGAAGAGGCTTAAAATACATCAAACAAAACAATGAAAGCAATTTAAATGTTTACCTTTTGTATTCTCAAATGCTGTTTACTTATTAAACGAACTCAGTAATCATTATCTTGAAAACTACAATGAACTACGATTCGAGCTTAAATTGAATCGAATATGAATGAATTCATTTGAGAGCTGGAATTTAAAATTACCCATTATCTAAAATTGAAAAGTTTCGTAACTTGATTTTCAATTTGAACGAAAACGACCAGGTTAGTAATTCAATCCATAAATCAATTCGGAATTTATGCTATTGAATAAATATTTCACTGCAACATAAGTCCCATCGATGGAAAAGTAATTATACAGGGAGAAGGAAAACAAAATGGTTCAAGTTATGCATTAAAACAGATTGAATAGCTTGTTAGAGAAAACCTTAGCGGAATCGTCTGCATCAAGTAATGTTCTGAATTTTAAATAAACGAACAATTTTGTTCAAACGGCATTCATATTTAATCTGAAGAGCTGTTAACTTTCTTTCTTGTTCCATAAACAATGTGGAATAAAAAGAATTCTTTTGGGGAATTAATTCTGAATCAACTTTTAAAGAAACGAATGCACCTACTGCAATTAAAATCTCATTTTAAAGCAAAACAACCTGGAAATTTATTCAAAGCAGAACAGTTTTGATTCTTAATTTCTTATATCGATAACACAAAGACGTCAAGTGATGATGAATTTCAACGAAGAAAATTGTATTTATTGAAATTTCGAACCTAAATTTCTAATATCGAAACCAAAAAGGATTTCATGCGACACTGAATCCGATGAACGAAGCCAAATGCTTTATGTAAACAGTTTCGATTTTTTTTTCTTATTTTATTTTATTTTTTATCGATACAAGACATATCGAATCATGATAGAAGATAATGACTCTGAATGACCTATGGACGAGTTTTCTGGTTTGTTTACTTGCATCAAAAACCTTGACTGCTTGTATGATGGACTCCGGCGTTGAAGATCCATTGATTTGGAATTACACCAGAAATGGGTATTACAGGCATGTAAACAAACCAGAAAACTCGTCCATAAACGATATCTGAACATAAACTTTCTTTATTGAGAAACGATACTTAAAAATATCTCGTTAAACTGAAGAAGTTAAAACCAGTACCTACTCGGATCACCAAATTTTTGGATTGTAAAAACCAGCAATCAAAATGCAATATTTACTATCATTAACTGGGTATCCGATTAGTGACTAGAATACAGAAAGATTAAGAATGTAGTTTTTGATAGAAACCTACAAATGAAGTGTCAAGATCACATACCAAATTTCATTCCCGTAGCTCTAATAGTTTTAGAGTTATCGTGTTCACAGACACACATAATTCCGAAATTGTGTTTTTCGGACTCAGGGAGGTATAAAATGTGGAGATTCGTCAAAATCTCGAGTCCGAATTTTTTGACGATTACAATACCTTCTCTTTGTATATTTCATATACGAGAAAGTAAAAAGAGTTTCATTGTTCTGTCAACCATTTTATTTCAAAAATACAGATCGAAAACGAAACCTGGAAGCTTCATTTTCATAATTGTAGAAATTTTTTTTTTTACGCAATGTTTATGCTAAATGTGTAAATGACTTCATAAAGGTAAAGATGAGGAAAACAAAATCAAAAATCATTTTATTTCTGAAAAATTTTGGCGAGCTATATATATATATATAGCATAAATAAAATAAAGGAATCTTAAAATTTTCTACTTTTCGTGCATTTATATTGTTGATTTGCATAAAATTTTAAATATCTTGTCTCGTATTCTAATTTTTACACCACTTTAGAGTATAATAAAATATATAACACATTTTTTAAAAAAATAAAATTGAACGTATACAGTTTTTTAAATTTTATTTTTAACAATATGATCTAGAAATGCAGAGAAACATTCATCATAACGTGCCACTCTTGTTCTTTATAAAATTCTAATACTTTTTATGAAGTAAGAACAAAACTACGGACAAATTCTATGAAAATGACGGAAATGCAAGAGACAAGAAATAATAATTTTTTCATTTTATTCAAATAGTGAAATTTCATTTTTTAGAAGCTACAAAAAATTTCGAGGCGATTTTCCACCAGAAGCAGTGTTAGGACAAAACTAAAGGGCAAATGCTAAATTTCAATTCAGAACTAGTTGAAGTCCAAACTTCAAGGTTTTTCCAGCGTAAAAAATTATCTTCTGGCTTGAACATCCATGAAAGCATACAACTGCCGATATGTTATCTAGTTATTGCCGTTGTAAAATATTCAAATGCTGTTTTGGCGAATTCGTATGCTAATAGAACCGTTTTTTATATCTTCAGTTGAATTCCTAACATTTCCACCACCTAACTTACCAAGTCACGAGAACTGCGTGGGGTCGTGGGACCGATTTCAATTCAAAAAAACTTCTCCAGTCAGCCGATCCATTCCAATAAGCATTCCAAACGTGGGGAGTCCCAAGGTTCTCATCACTGGAGGTCACGGGGTCTTAGGGGGTGTGGGTGAATGACATTCTCCAGCTGACTTCTCACCCTCCCTCGCCTTATATCTCCTCCCAAGATATAAATAAAGATTTTTTTTCTTCGATTGCCCCAGAGAGAGAGGGAGGGGGTTTGCCAGATTAACTTCTGATGAGGGACGGTAGAGGGGGTCATCGAGAGAAATGGAACACACCCACTTTTCAATTTTTTTTGAGAGAAACAAAAATGGCTGACATTAGATGTGAAGATAGATAACAGATTTATGTGGGGGAAAATAAACATAATAAACGTAAACATACTTTATACAATCGTATTATTGGGTAAAAAGCATATATTAAAATATATAAAAAATGTTGTATATAAATACGGAGATATGAACAACTATGTTTGTATAAGCGGAACATTTTAATCTGTTAAAGCAATTAAATTTGAAATTTTACATTTGGTTCTTCGTTTTCGTTCAGCGTTTTGTACTAGAAGACGAAAAATAAATTCAAGTATAACGTTTATGTTCTCACTAATTGGTAATTTTTTTAATATTCTTACACTGATGGGGTCTTCAGATAACAAAAGGAAATTCTTAGTTTTAATTCAAGCATTTTAAAAATAATGGTATCAAAGCACGTATTAAGAAAGATCCTATGACTTCGATAATTTCTTTGAAGAAGGGAAATCTGGAGGGTGTATCACCATTTTTCTTTCATATTAAACAGTGATATTTATAGCTCCTTTGAAGAATATAGACATCTGTTTGCGAAGCGAAATAGTAAAAAGGTCTCACTGTAATAAAAAATTACTTTGAGATTCAAATGATGCAAATTTCGGTCGTTAACTCTCTAAATATAGAGACCTTTTGAGAAATAGTATCACTTCATCACGAAGATAAACGACTGCGTTGAAACTTTAACATGCCGCATGTTCCACGAAATCTAACCAACCTTGCCAAATAAATATATATGATAAAACCCCAAAAAGATGACAAAAATATCTATCTTCCGCACGATCACAAAACAAAAATAAGACACAGCCATGAAGCATCTTTGCCACGGTCGAACGACAGCAAATTGCAGCGTGAATGCTCGGGAAACGTTTACAAGAGATTAAATACTTATAAGAATAACGACCAAAATTATCTATGCCAAAATGATCTACGATTTTTAAAGGGTCATAGCATTGTTAAAAGAATTTTAGAAGGAAGATAGGCAATAAATTTCCCTCGCAAAAGAAAATAGAATTTTCGAAATTAAAGACAATACAACAAAAAAATATGCCGCTGTTAAAGTAAATGACCTCAAATAAATTTTAAAAAACACTTACAGAAGAAAACCGCGCCGTATCACCAGTAGAAGTCATTGTGTGCTTGGATTTAGCGAGAATTCAATTCACTGATAAAAGGATTAAACAGTTTAAATGCGCGTAAAATGGAGAAAAAAGAATCCACAGAAATAGCAAACAGCGAAGATTTTGATTGCTCTATCATGATAAAGTTATTTTATTCTCAAATATGATTTATTTGACTTTTTCAATTTACTGAGCAGCTCTGAAGCTCCAGAACTGAAAAATACCGGTAAATTTTAAACAATTGGCTACTATTAAGAACAATAGAAAAGAAGGTTTACCTCTTTATAGATAAACATTAGAGAGAGATATATAGAGAAGTCTTACAACTTCTCCGTTGTAATCGTTTTCACTTGAGACTTGAACATTTCAGATGTCTTATAAGAAAATAAAAGTTAAACAATTATTTAGTTAAATAAATATTTCGCTACCGAAATAATATTAAGATGATGCTGTTGATTTGCAACCGTATTTCCTCACAATTTTAACTAAAATTAATTGATCTCTAGAGTTTATATTCTTTGTCCCAACGTCACAAAATGACCGAATCTGCTCCGATTTTGAATAAAACGTCCTGGGTAGTCCCTGCTAGTAAAAGATTTTTAAAAAATTATGAATTAAGATATAGCTTACACAACAAATGGCTTCTGGAAATTATATGTCCAACTTATTCGTATAAAATACATTCTCATAACCTCTATAAATAAGAATGTTTATAAAACTACAATCTATACAAACCCATCTGTTATCGCATCAAAATAAAAATTATAAATTTAAATTACCAGTTATTAACTAGGAGGCGGTATCTCCCCAAATTTTTTTTCATTAATTCCCACTAAATACATCATTTCTATTTATAGAATATTAACCTACTTAACATATAAGGCAACGTTTTGTAAGGTAGCATTACAACGGGTAAGAGAAATGTACGTTATTTCCCACTAACATTTTAACAAACTCAAAAAAATCATAGGAATTGCATTCCTTACAAATTATGCAACAGCTCATCTTATAGCAGGTATATCGTTAACCTCATTCTCAACTTCGACCTCAAGTCTGCGAGGTTGTATTGCGAAGTGATGTCAACCCTCCTCTCGACCCTTGTGCTGCGCCATTTATCGTCGGTTCTTTTATGAAATCTTTCCAGAGATTTCAAGATTGACAAGACTCGCTTGGGAGGAAATGTCCTACATTAGCATACGATATGCCGTTAATGACTCTCTCGCTTAGCTGGCACAGACTTTACATAAGAAATATTTGTGAAAGTACACGCGTATGAGAAAAGGGGAAAATTTAGGAAGGATTTCAATTTCTGCATTTTAGAATTATCCGATTCTATTGAAGTGTTAATGGGTACATGACACTTCCTTGTTCATACATTTAGAAGAATAGTACTTATAATAGTAAATACATAAAATCTGTAAAGCTTGTGTGAAGTATGATTATTTGATTTTTGAATTTAATTTTTGTTTCAGTTTAATAATCTGAATTCTTAACTATAACCATTAATTTAATTTAATTCATTATTAAAAATTTTCAAATATTTCCAATCCGTAATAATAAGATATAATTCGCTTTTAAGAATCATAGTGGCGAAACTGGAAAAAAAAAATCGATTTTCTGTTAAGACCGCCAAATGGCACCTAAATAAATCCTTTTTCAAGTGTAGAAGAAGTGAAAGGATATTTCAACTCCTTGGCTCCAGAGAGCGACATCCGTAATGTGACCATACGTCCCCATTTAAATGGGACAGTCCCGTTTTTTGGTAGACTGTCCCGTTGTCCCAAGCACAGTTTCGGGACGCCCAAATGTCCAGTTTTCAGAAAGAGAGAAACCCACAATAAAAATTTCAAACAAGAAGGCGCCAAAGATTTTTAAAAATCCGACAGTAATATCTAATAGCCGGGCGATGACGGAGCATGCGCTACACGTGTCACACCTACGTAAATTGGGCAGAAGCCTGCTATCTCGCACTTAGTTCCAAGAAGTGATAGAATGGAACACTGGGAATATTTAAATCCAGTATTTAAATCGTAACGTGGAACTGCTCAAACACTTTCATGCCAATAATTTAAATCATACGAACTTTCGCATAATTATTGAA
Source organism: Araneus ventricosus (assembly GCA_013235015.1). Lineage (NCBI taxonomy): Eukaryota > Metazoa > Arthropoda > Arachnida > Araneae > Araneidae > Araneus > Araneus ventricosus. Next base: position 1,032,451 of record BGPR01000131.1, read on the forward strand.
CATTTTCTATGCCTGGCCGGCACTGTGTATCGTAGAAAAGTTATTTTTTCTTGTGAATAAGTTGCGGACGGGCTAGAAAACGTAGATCTAAGTCGCAATTTATAAAGCAACGTTAATTACCGAAGTAAATTTTAAGAAATCTTGCTAAGAATTTCATTCTTATTTAAATCAACACCAAATGTACTCAAGTAAAAATGTATCCTTCTGAAAAATGCAAGATCACGTGAATTATTTATTTTCACAAGTTTATTTCTGTTCTTTTTAATTAATAAGCAAAAATTGAAGAAATGTGTTTTCTTAATTCATATAATATTAGCTAAAAATTAAAAAATGCCCCGTTTTGAGGGAAAAAATAAATGGTCACTTTAGTCATACGGCGAAAAATTGAAACACAATTTTCTCCAGATGATAAATTTAGGACTTTCGCCACTATGATTCTCAACAGATGAATTAACCTATTAAAATTACTAAAATTGTGGGACCATTTAATGTTAATTTAATTATAAAAATTGGGAAATATATATACAGGTCCACATACACGGCGAAATTGGATATCAAACCTGGAACTCTCCGGTCCCGAAGTCGAAACTTCATCATCAGGACACATCGGTTTCGACATGCTGACGAATAATGATAATCAGTCGTGGAATACTGTATTTATTAAGGCTAATTGTGTTATTAATTACGAACAAGTATCTTTTTAATGTAAAAAATCGCAACAGTAAACAATTAACAATTATTTTATTAACTCATTAAAATAATTAAACTTCGATGCCCGGCAAAATTCTACAGTCGTATTTATTATTTTTAGTTAACTTTCATTACTTTTAGTTATTTTTAGAAACTTTGATGTGTGTAACTAAATGTTCATGTAACTACTATGCAAGATATGTATACATTTTATGGGACATCCTGCATAAATATAGCATATATATCGCTACATCTAACTAACTTATCAAATCTTATAAAAACTACAAAACATTTCAACAGCTTTATCATGCATTACTATCGAACATCACACACTCTCAATAAGCAAATGAAGCATTGTAAAAACCCCACGCTTGACCGAAGAACCTATGTGTTCAGCACATTCAGCATTCAACGTGAGATTTATGCATAGACAACGCGGGCGATTATTTGCTTTGCTAACCAAGAACGAAAAGTTATGAAAAATTCGACAAGAGAAATAAGACTATAAAGAAGAAAAAGATTACAGATTTAATCGAATTCATCTATTTATAAAAACAGTTTTTTTAGTGCGAATTCGATTCGGTTGGAAAAACACTTCCATCCATTGCTTAATCCTCCAAGAGATGACGAAATCAGCAGGGTTGAAAACCCCGTCAGAAAACACACACACACTGGCCCATTGTGAACCCACTACATGAAAAAACAAAAGATTCCTTTCATCTCTTCCGAAATGAGATCACCCGCACCATTTCTTACAACAACTCGACTCGACTCCATCCAGCAAAACCGCCGTCAAGTTTAGAAAGCGAGTTTGGCATCGGTTGCGACGTTTAGGACTGCCAGATCCAGAGCAATGACGCACTTCGTTAAAAAACATAGCCAAAAAGAGCTAGACTTCCATTGTTTAACGGAAAATTGGCTTTTAAAACTTATCAACTTTTGTTATGAGTGGAGGTAGTTTTCTCTAAAATGTATCGCATTAAAATGGCTATTAAAAGTTGATAAAAAATAATATAGGAAAAAACACCTCCTTTATGAAAGGAAATTCATGTCTCAGCTTGTGCGACTTCATACATACTAAAAGAAAGTCAAACATGCATTTTGGAAAAGTACCTCTTCTCTTTGATGGATTTGATTTAAAATTTGTCACAGACAAAAAAAAATTTGGAGTGAAGATAACATACAAAGTTTCACCCTCTGGTTCCAAGAGAAAAAAATATTAAAGCACCTGATGCGATGAGTTTCCTCTTTTTTCATGTATTCTATTGTACCCTAAATTGTATTGGATGCCAGAGATTCTAGATGCTATTTCCAAAAATCTGCTCATTCCATTTCAATAATAATTAACAGAAAATCTTGTCTAATTTGGAATCTTTATGGTGAGTGGTCTTCGATAAAGTTCGCCATTTGATTCCTCATTCATTTCTTCCTTTTTGAACACTTTTTACTTTCTAAATTAATTTTTATGTGTTTTAAATATTATCGTTTTCAACTTCTGTTGATGCAATCACTTGAGGTTGTTGCGTTTGTACGCTTAAAGATGTATTGTCATCGTTTATGTCTAAATCTGCTGTTTATTATCTATAATTTTCTTTCTTTTTATTTAATTTAAATTTTGTTTAGTATATCTATTATCAATAATAATTAAGATAGTTTTGATCTTAAAAAGATCTTATTACCCTTCTCGTTGATAGTATAATTCCCGTATCCAACTC
>BGPR01000131.1:1034865-1057885 GCA_013235015.1 Araneus ventricosus
CTACCGTGTTCGATAAAGGTTTTCATCAATTCTCGAACCGTGTTAAGAAATACCGAGTTAAAAAGTTTCCTACAATTCTCGAACCAAGTTCTAGAAAACTGTGCTGAATGAGATTTATTCCTAATTCTCGAACCATGCTCTAGAATATCGTGTTGAAAGAAGTTTTTTTCCAATTACACCGAGTTGCATACATAAATGGATTACGCAATTATATAAAAACTTAACAAACCTAATTTATAAAAATTGAAAAATTATGGATAAAAACAAAGCATTAAAATGCCAATATGGAAACCCTGTTAGAAAGTGAATCTGGCATCGGGTGCGTCGTTCGCAGAGGGCGGTCCACGTGATTCGAATGAGGGATGGTTAGGATTTCAGGTTCGCTGAGTGGGAACGGCCGTCGCACTAACACACAGAGGACCGAGTTGAAAGGGATAACCGATCCAGAGGACGATCTTCGCTCATTTGGCGGAACTAACCGGCATCACGGGAAAATGTGCTGGTCCTCATCCGTGAAAAGTATTTCTCGGTCTGTAGGGCGATCAGACATTCCACTGCTACCGTGCGTTGGTGGGAAATTCGTGCTTTTAAGTAGCCGCACCCACCCGGCTGGACACATTCCACCCGTGCCTCATGATAGGACGGCAGCAGGAATTGGACAATGGCTTGTCAGAGAAAAAACAGCAGCAGAATGGAATGAGTATTGTAGGGGGAAAAAAGTTGGCCTTACCATTCACTTTAAGTAATAGCAGCCATGAAAAGATAAAATGGCATGTCTTTGATGTGTGGTGGTGTAATTTATTATTTGGAAGTTGACAGCACTTGTCAAGGAATAAAGGCTGATACAGAAGGGTCCCTTTTTTTTTTTATAAGAAAGTTATTTCAATATTATGATTCTCAGTCATGACAAAATAAAAGAGGTTAAAAATGTATTGAGGAGTAGCCACCTGCGCGGAAGGGGGTTTAGATGTCCCGGGCACCATGTAAATAAAATATTACTGCGTTTGTCACTTTTTAAAATCAAATATGATGAAGGGGCATAAAAATAATACCATGCCCTGTCGCAATTTACTCTTGCTGAACCACTAAATGATAACTGAAGCGAAAAAAAAAACATATTGTTACAAAGATGTAATGCCGTTAGTCTTATAGTTGGGAAGAGAGTTTTACAGGGGTAAGCGTGGAGTGACGGGCAGCGGCCAGGCCTGGACCTCTGATGTTGGCGACAAATCGAAGATTACCGAATATGCGATCATTTTCTCGATATTCTCCATTAGGAGAGGAGATACTAGAATGTGCTAGATATTTCCATGTGACGTAACAACCAGTCGAGCTAAGTCGAAATCTAAAATCGAGATAAACGAGCAAAATAAACGGAATCTGTATGTTCACGAGAAGTCCAGGGGAGAACACTCTCGCTAGTTTCATAATTTATTGATCTCTTATAGGGACGAAATTCTTCTTTTTAAAAATGTAAAAAAATAAGCGCGATTTAGAAAAAGGAAACGAAAGATTTGTTGTTGTGTTTTCCAAAAAATATTCATTGAAATTAAAAATACTTATGAGAATTATTTCTACGAACTTAAAAAAAACCATACTTTAGTCATTTTCCTTCCCCCTTACCACCTAGAAGTTTGAAGCAGATAATTTATTAAACAATCGAATAAAGAATAAATTTCTTCTCAGTATTTATCAGCAAATTCCGGTGGAGATTTTAACAAATAATCCCGTTAATAAGGCAAGTTTATTGTTTCTTGGTAATGAGAAGATCGTCCTTAACAAGAGATACTAATTCTATTAAATAGGATTAATACCATCGATGATGGCAACTATTCTCATATCATCAGATGTAATCATCCGCAATAGCTGCTAATGATGAACAATGGTTAAAGATAAAAAAAACAAAGCCCCGAACTCCCCACCCGCTTACCCAACTGCATGCCCTATTCAAATGCCGACGAATAGATCGAGGAGATGAATGCCAGACATAGAAAAAGATGAAAAAAGGGAAGCGACTGGGGAAAAAAAATTCTGAAGGTAGAAAGATGTATTATCAAAAAGGTGAACAAAAGATGCATTATATGACTTTGAGAATAACCTAGAATATTTTATTCTCATTACTTTTTATTAGCATCTAAATCAACTCAGTAGCTTCCCAGAATTCTAGCACTGTATTATAAACTATCAGACATGGTATTTGTAAACAATTACATTACAAAACAGAAAGGTGTAAAATGGTCACAATATGAAGCCCTGATTTATTATTCAGTTCAACCTTTATTTGATAAAAAAACACACTCGTATAAGATGTCGACAGGAATTGTCTATATATTTAAAGGTACTAATATCAATGAGAACCGAGAGAATGTCTGCTTGAAAAAAAGACGCAATTCTTTCATTTCTTGCCATCAATCTTAGTGATAGTACGACGGTTTCCCAGAAAGTTTCAATTAAAAAGATTTTAGTGAGGAAAGGTTGGAGTCTTCTGTGGTTTTCCTTTCGATTCTAAGGATACATTTGATAAAGAAAATAACATAAGTTATTGATATAGACTACTTTTTCTGTTTACAGGACAAACGCATGGCACATGGAGTGGCTGGTACAGCAAAGGGATAAAACCAATGAGATATAAATGCCCCCCTCAAGGAAATAAATTGGTACAACATGAAAACAAAGATTGAAATTGGATCGCTACACCACTGAATGCATGTCAAGACTTCGATTGACTTAATAATTACAGTGATTCATTACTTCTGGAATATTTACAAAGCAATCTAAATTTGATGCAATAAAGCAGAAACGAATGCAGCTTTCTAGAACTCACATTTTTATTCTTAAAACCCTCACCAGATAAGGAACTTAACAAGCAGCATTTTCTATTTTTAGGTCTAAAAGTATAACACATATCACAAATTTTTAACTTCATTGCTGGTATTCATAAACTTTGGAACATTTGCAACACGATTGAACTTTGACGTACTGAAACGGAAATGATAGGGTCTCTCTATAATTAACTTTTTATCCTAAAGTAGTAATCTTATTTTTCTTCTTGAACTGAAAATGATAATACGTAGATGGTGATAAAAAGATATCACACTAGGGAAGAAGCTAAATCAGGAAGAGCTGTAGATGAGCCAAATTTGAACTTTGCTCATACTAGTCAGTTTCTCTTGAAGATAACAAGATGTTGACTCTGCAGAGGAGGCTTGTTGGAATTTCAGGTAGATTAGATAAACATCGCACGTTCTCTTTGATAATTTTCACGCGATGGTGATATCTAAAAGTATAGCAAATCTCTTCTTTGTCGCAATTGGAATTTCCTGGTACTGAATTGTTGACTTTCGCTTTTTAGTTTCTTGATGACTGATACCATTTTTATATGAAGCAGATAAAGTATTGTTGCTTTTAAGAACATAATTTCAGTTCAAGAGGTTCTGCAGAATATATAAAAATAACAGTTCTATTAGTCATAAGCCTGGAGAACAGCTTGAAGTACTTAACTAAACCTGGAAAATAGCCCGGCATACTTAATTAAACCTGGAAAGAAGCATGCATATTTAATTAAATCTGGAGATAAGCTAGTAGAATAACTTGGTATACTTAACAAAATTTAGAGAACAGCTTGATATAATTAATAAAACATGGAAAACAGCTTGGTATACCTAACGATAGATTAGATAAACATCGATTAATCTCGTGGTAATTTAAATTTCATTTCATGCTAAAAAGCAGTGATTCTTAATTTCAAGGTACGTTCAAGGTGTATGAGAACATTTCAACATTTGAAATAATTGCCTCTGTCATAATTTTCCTTCTTAGTGTGAAAAAATAATTCAGCAAGGCCAGCAACTTGATTTCACTACTTAAACATCTTTTTATTTCATCAATGAATGATACATTACCATCACTCTCACAACATGATTACATATAACGAGAATATAATAATTTCAAAAAGCATTTTTTTTTTCATTTAGTTTATATGTTACAGATAAAACGTGGAATCCGTTATTTCATAGAATAACTAGGTATTTCATGGTTTGGTTTGATGGAGTTTATTGGCTCAAAAACCATTTTTGATTATGCTGCGCCAAACATAATATTTATTATGTTTGGCGCATTTTTCGAATTTCTGGGTATTTCATGAATTACGTAGTTATTTTCAATCCTTTATTTCATAGAATAACCAGATAATTCATGAATTACCTAGATGAATACCTAGCTATTGTATGAAATAACTGAATTAAACGCTTTAACGGCAGCATATACATCAACAAGAATTTAAAAATTACTTTTACATAGACTGATCATATAATGACAAGTGCATCACTACTTTCACTTACTGTCAAATTACTTTTACATATAAGTGTATCACTTTTTTTGATTCCGTTAAAACTCATTTTTTGAGTTATATTCCACTATTATACATTTCATTCCATCTGACTTATAATAGAAAAATTTGTCTCCTTTCTAGAAAGTACTTTAAAATTTCTAAAGAAAGCAAATAACCTCTACCAAATCTTTAACTTTTCTTAAAAATATGACTTCAGATGATAAAATATTTACATTTTGTAAAAAACTAACTTAACTATCAACAAAGAATTTTGAGAAATAGAAAGTTTTGGGGACATTTGCCTGAATAATTCTTCGAATGACACAGTTAACAAGAACCACAACCAAAGTGGTTCCAAGAAATATTTGAGGTTAAATGTCGCAATCTTTGAATTCGAGAATCTCGATTAGCTAGTTCTCGCCAAGATCACATCGTTTATATGAACAACTGCTTTTACTAGAAGGAAAACGGAGAGTTTTATTGAAACAGTCTAGTTCAATGCCATCAACTGCAAATATGGTGACGAATTGAGGCTGTAAAAAGTGAGAGGCAAGAGAAAAAGTTCTGGAACAATTTCTTTCAATCACTTCAATAAAGCTAAATGGTTCCGTTGAACGGAGTTTCAAATGTTTAACCTCTTGCAATATTCTTTGCGGTTGTTTTATTGGAAAGGGTTGAAATAATGTCTTTAATGCTCGACTCTTTTGCCTGTACGCCATTGGCCAATCGAGTTATCGAATTTACAAACTAATATTGTCGTTTTCATGAGTTCCATGGACAAGTGATGGAATAAAAACCACAATCATTTACCAAAACAGAATGAATCATCTAATTAGATAGGACAGAAAACTCAATATTGACCAAAAATGGGGACAGCTTGTACAAATTTTAAGAATTCGAAAACACTGGCGCCAAGTGTTTTTATCCGACTCTTCTATATTAGTACGAAACTAGAAAACCATCTTATAAGCTTCAATAGTATTTTTAAAATTTTCTAAAAACTGTATGCAATCTAAGTCTCTTTTGCTTTTCAACTATGGATACTTTATTGGTCTATTTTAGAGTTTCTTAAACTAATAGATTATAACTTTCCACAATAAAAGGAAAACTTTCATAAAACTACCATCTATTTCAAGGAATAAAAGTTTTCAAAAATTTATATCAGATTTCAACAAACCATCAATGATATCTTTTTTTTCTTAGAAGCGGAAATCTTTTCATGGCAGGAAGTCAGAACATTTGTGCAAGGAAAAAAGTTTTTAGAGAAAGAATTTTTTAAGAGAATTTTCTAAAATTCTAAAACCTGTAATCCAGAGTCTGTAAGAAAAGACAGAAGGTATATGAGAAAAACAGTCCTTTTTCCTTAAAAGAAAATAAATTTTACTTGAAATAACCTAAATTTTATTTGATGAATGGTTTTAAAAAAATTGCATTACTATTTGCAATCATCTGAAAAACAATAATGTATATTTCAACCTATTTTTCAAACCATTATCTCCGAGAATGTACAGTTTCTATCAACTTTTACTTCAAAAAACGAGACAGCTTAAGATTGGCATGTGTGTCTTCGCTCAAAGTTGTTTGACTTTCAACTTATCTGAGCATATAATCACACCTTTGATTCTTCAGGTTTGGCGTGGGTTCAAGCAAAACACATCCTTTGCCACACCTAACACGGAAGTCCTAATTTTTAGCTTTTGATGTCACATGAGATAAATATTTCCTGCGAAATATAGCGAGAGGTAATCTATAAACATGATTCTTTGTTTAGTTTCAACTAATATAGAAATCTAACTTCTCTCAAACCTTTCTTTTAACCCAAGCTAAGTAACCAAAATTCTGGATTTTCAATCCTCCACTTTCCAGACACCTTGGCACAGCCCAGAGACAGTACTAGACAAATGCTAAAAAGTAGATAAATAAAATAACAAAAAATATTTCAAAAAAGGAGGAAAAGATAAAGAAGCATAAATTTTAATCACTACTTTAACTATTTTTCCCTTTAGGACGATAGTCATACTAAGGCAACCCTATCCATCTATGGTAAAAATTAAGAAGGATATTTTTTCAGAAAGCAACTTCAGTTAAAAATTACATCACGTGCATCTATATTTTTAAATGAACTATTATATTTACTCATAAGTAAAAAACGGGACAATCCCGGGAAAAGAGCCAAACTCGGAATTGCCCTGACCAATTCCTGGGTATCTGGTCACTGTATACATATAGCAAAAGTTCTGGGGTGGAGAATTCACTTTTACTTTACTTTAATTTAAGATTAACTTTCTTTACTAAACTTCATAAAATTAAATCAATCTACTTTTCTTTCATTATGAGCTATTTATTTGCCAAGTAAATTCGGTCAGTCTAAGTAAATTCGGGACAAATCCGGAACACCTTTTCAAAATGGGATTGTTCCAGCTAATCAGAGACGTCTGCTCACTTCACAAAAAGGAAAGCATGCTATTGTTGAATCACAGCTTTAAGCACAATTAAGTGCTAAAATAACCAGAATAACAAACTATGATCTAATTAACTCCTCTGTCCAACGCGTAGAACCCTATGAATGACAAAACAGTATCTGACACGTTCATTCAGGTCTTTCTGAGTCAAAAAAGCCAGGCAAGATGTTAGCTGAATTTGTGCCAAACCACAGGCACTGAAAAAGTTAAGACAAGTCCCGTACCAGGGCTGTCAAAGACGAGTTGGCAGCAAAACGTAATGCAGGAAGTCATGAATCAGTTCCTAAACAAATAAATTACTCATAAAAGTGCCATTAAAATGTGGATTTACTGTTTTCCGTTAGATAGCACATCCCTTAGCTATTAATTGCTTGCATGCCTGCCATGGAATGTAGGGATGAAATTAAACCTCCTATCCAAGACCATCTAAAAAAATTAAAACGAGGCATATAAGAAGAGAGTTCTTATCATATTTAAACTGGAAGGAGGAAGTCTTTATTTTCACTATCCGCCGATACTTCTCGGATCAGTAATTATAAAATAAGATTTACACACAAGAGAATAAAAGTTAATTTCCTAAGTGAGATAAGTATGTCCTTATTAAAGAATCTTAAAGCAGAATCTTGCATAGTTTTTGATGCATGACCTGAAAACTAATCTTGATAACTATTAATAGTTTGTTTGGAATAGCTTTAAAGCTAGTCATGCTGGCTAGCTTCAATCAATCAACAGTTTCGAGTCAATACTTTTATTTTGTATGCATAGAATGATATGAGTTTTATATCCCAGGTAGCAAAACATGAGGTACTTTACTGTACAATATTCCTCGAGATTATACGGGACTATACAATATTATATAATACAGCGAATATCGTACGATACCTACAATACTGAACAGTAACAAAAAAAATATTGCACTGCCATAATGCCTTTCTTCAATCCTTAAATATTTATATATATATAAAAAAAACAGTTAAGAAAAAAATTACTAATTACTAAAAAACAGTTACTAAAGGTTTCAATAAATTTGTCGTTTAACCACTCAGTTTTAATTTATTATTAATTAATAATACATTTTTGAAATTTATTTTCCAATTTTGCAAATCGCGACATTATTTTTTCCATATAAACGAGGTCGAGAGGAAAAATAACGTTTCCCCGTTTTAAAGAGAACTTGTGAAAGGACAAAAAGTTTAAGAAATCCTATTTCAGTTAAATTAAAGTTTAATAATCCAATGTATATCTCGTTTGTAAAATAAACCGTTCGTTAGCAAACACAACAATGAATTGTGCTTGTTACAAACTTTAAAACAAAATAAATAAAAATGAAATAAAATTCTAAATGTGTCTAAAGTCGAAAATCTAAAAAAACAATAAACGCCATTACACGCCACTATTGTCTTATTTTTATAGCAATGCAGACAAAAGAAAATTGCAATAAAGCAGAGGTGTGTGTCTGTGTGGAGCTATATAATATTTAAATTTATCAGGTTTATGTTGCCAATGAAGGACTTAACAATATGCTTTTACTCTTATACCTACACATTACACAGCAGAAATGCGGATTTAACACAGCGTGACAGCAATCCTATAAGGAAACATACCATCTTCAATAATGGGGCATTTGCAAAAATATTTAAGGGAATTTTCGAGAAAGAGAAACAGGATTCGTGAAATATTTCAAGATATATATATAAAATTACGAGAAATCAGTCTTTCAGCCTTATTTTTAAAGAACAATGCTGGATTTAAAACGTTTGCAATAAATAGTGGAGGTTACATGAAAGTAATCTGAGCAAAAAATTGGCATGAGAAAGTTCAAGCTCAGTTGAAACTGTAAGCAATTTTTTTTAAAAAATCAGATGCCTGAAGGATATGTGATATAAAGCATCCAAAATAAATGCATCATACTAAGAATGTTATTCATCAATATTAATAATTACGATGAAAAAGATTTAAATAATTTTTTGGGGCTCTAAAATTAAACTTTTTCGATATCTGGGGAAGGGCAAGAAATACTTGCTAGAAAATAACAGAAAAATGAATAAAATACAATTAACGAATGAATGAAATGAATTATGTATAAAATATAATTAATATACTGTCGGACCTCTATTTAACGAAGTCGCTAAATCCCGAAAAAAAGTTCGTTATATGGAAAATTCGTTAAATAGAGATTCACCTATTAAAATACTTTAAACCACACAAAACAGATTTTATATTCATAAACACTACATATTATTAACAAAAGTAATTAACCACGCCTTTATTTTCAAAATTAATATCTATTTGTTTTATATATCTTACCCAACAAAAAGAAATCTGCAAGGAAAACAAGAATAAAACAAAACATTGTCCGGGAATACACTGTATTTTCAATTTTAAAAAAATAATTTTATATTAAAATTAATGAATTTTAGCATTTCATCATACGAGGGTTTGTTGATTTCTGCATCATGATCATTTCCATCTTCATCATCTTCATCTTCATCGCAACTCATTGCTATATTGTTTTTATTTTTCACACTGTCCACTTCAAAACTGCCTCATCCACATCTTCATAAACACACGCTTTTAAACGTTTTGAACAAAAATTCGATAGATCATAATTTTGTATCTTATCACGATTTTTTTTATTATGTTTGATAAGCTGTTTGGAGGACTACCAAATTTTAAAGCAACATCCTTTTTCTTCACGCCTTTATCCACCTCATGAAGAATTAAATTTTTTTATTTGATGCTCAAGCACTTTCTCTTCGACATTTTCCAGCTTCAAAGTCATTGATCACCATTAAAATGTGTTAAAAAAAAGAATAAGTTTGAAATGTTCAGAAATGTTTTGAGAAATAGGGAGAAAAAAAATATTGGATCCCAACAAAAAGTTCGTTAAATAGAGAATGCACTTCGCTATTTGGAGGTTATTTTACGAAGAAATTCGAAAAATGTTCTTGGTTCCAAGGAAAACTTCGCAAAATAGAGAAATTCGTAAAATAGAGGTTCGTTAACTAGAGGTCCGATTGTATATAAGTTTTAAACTTATAAAAATTTTAATGATTAATTATAATTAGAATCTGAACGATTAATTTTAAAGTTTGATTACTCACTGGGTAATAACTCGTTTTAATGTATAAAACAGTTATATACTCAAAATAAACCATCTGAATCAAAAGAATTTCTTTGTCGTAAGATGTGAATATTTTGTCTTTCTTAGTGAATGAAACGTTTCTAAGTTATAATTCGTTTTTCTGTATCATTCATCTTCATAATTCTCTTTTTTAAAATAATATGTTAAATTTTTCAGTGCGGCACATGCTTATGATAATACAAATATGGCTCCAATTTTGTAATCTGAGAGGAAGAGAGAGGATTTTGACGAATTGTTGATATTGTTGTTACAAACATTTTCGCGAAGCACATTTTCCAGGCATAATAGGAATGCAGACGATGTAATAAGGAACTCTAAGAAATAAAATATCCCAAAAGCACTAAAGTTTAAGAAAATATTTCTGTTTTTATAGAGGAACTCATTCTTTAAATATTTTCATTGTTGTTTGTGAGTCGTCTACGAAGATTCCCGAATAATTTAAACCCACAAAAAGCACCTAACTTGCACTGCAAAACGAGCCTGACAAGAACCTGTGAATGAAAACACTTTCGCAATGGACATACACAAGTGACCTTGGAATTTAAGCTGAATCATTTCCGCACCCGCAATGCGACTGTGGAAGTTAAGAAATATTTCACCCTCCTACACGCAAGCACGAAGAAAAAAATCCAGTCAGGAACATTTCAAATTCTGCTAAGTCAGTCAGTATATTTCTACGCCCATGGAACTTGTAAAAAAATGTGGACACACAACATGGCAGGCGACATGCTTGTCGAAACGTGATTCGACTTTGCACGAAACAAAACAGTTCAAAATTTATAGTTTTCCTGTCCTGTCTTCGAAGGCGGAAGGCGACACTACTGCCAAAAAGGAAAATGAAACTACAGAATTAAAATTAATTGTTGCCACTCTTATCTTAAAATAATCGAAGAACGTTTATTTCTGCTTGAAAGAGTACCGCAGAAAGAAAAAGTAAAACCAGGAAATGCATAAAAACGTTTTGGCAGTAGCTTTTGTAGGTCAAGTGCAAGGGTTGAAACTGTCACAATTCGGAGAAAACGTCTTTCTTAATAGTAAACATCTGTTATTTATGTTTCTGAATGTACTTCTGGAAGTTCTAACCAAATTTATTTATACATGGTATATTTAATAGTTAAGTAGAATTAAATTTAATCTATTCTAAAAATTTTACGGCGTAAAAGCGTTATACATAATTAAAAAAAGCTAATTTTATAGAAAACAGATATACAACAAACTTCTTTAATTACATAACTTTAATTAACTGAGATTAATTGCTTCCACATAATTAGTATTTAATAAGGCATGGTATCTCAAAACTTTTCCACTCACAACTCTTATTTGGCGTGAAAAAATATTTGAAAATCTATTTTTAATCGAAAAACGTTTTAAAGATTGGAAAATTAAAATATACACAGAAAATGCAGCATCATGTGTACACAGTAAAACACCGTTTATACGTCTGTCAAGGGACTGACGTAAACGACGTATGAATAAGAAAACAGGTACAATCGAAATTTTAATAAACAACTTTCATTATTACAAATTTAATGTTACCATTGCAAATTCATTTAAGGATAATAATTTTAAAGTCTTTCGATTACTACATAATACTGGAAACGATAATCATAATTTATTTAATAATTTATCATAAAATTCACTGATGTAAGAATTATCATAATTTATCATAAAAGTCAGACAAATCACACCTTCATTGCATAATTTGAGTACTAATTATACATTTATTCACTTAATACATGGGTCGATCCAGGCGAAAATTGGGGCCGTTTTGTGGCCCCCTTCACAAAATTCCACATCATAAAAACGGCCCCTTCACAAAACTCAAATTCACATAAAATATAGAAATATGACTGCTAAGATTGAAGGTTTTACATGATTAAAAAAAACAATTCACAAAAACTTAATTTAATTTAATGTAATTTTTTTTCACAAAAATATTTTTATTTCTCACAAAAATAATTTTTTCCCCTCAAAAATGGACCCCTAAAAAAACCTGGATCGACCCCTGTAACAACAATTTTAATAACATACATTATGTGCATGCTGGTACGTGTTCACTTAAATAAAATCTCAATCTTAATTTTTTAAAAATCTTTAATAAAAAAAATCTTAAAATAGTAGGAAAGGAGAAATAATAACTGCAACACAAAATCTGTGAATTTTAGAAAGGGAAGAAACGACGTATAACCGAAGCTTTGCGTCGTATTAACGAAGTACTTAATTATTGCAATGTTTACGAATGAATCGGGATGTGATGAAACGACGTATAAATGAGAAACATATAAACGGTATTTTACTGTGCATATGATAAAATGTAATACACACAAAATGATAACTTATTTAAAATCTTTACGCCAGTAATTTTAAAGAAATTTTTTAAATCCAGATGATTTTCGTAGCTACTTTTATTTACAAGTTTCAAAAATTCTGAACTATGGCGTTGTATAAATTTCTCGCGAACCATAGTTAAAGAACCCCTGTTATAAATAAAACGTCCACAGAGAATGTATTTAGCGATTAATCTGAATAAATTTGTAACGACATAGATGATCTTCAAAAAAGTTTCATAAAGCTGGAACTTCAAAAGTCTTCGAAAATAAAAAAAACATCCATTAATCAATCAGAGATAATCATTTAAGCAATAATTAATAAGCACTGCAATTATATCACTTACTAAAAGTCACAAACGTTAGACAGGGAATCAAATTTTACTAACTCAAATGTAATTTGATGACTAAGAGGTAACACTAACAAACTAAATCAGCGTGATCCAATTAGGTTGAGTTCTCAACTAATCGGCTTAAAGGCTCAGGTATTCACTGAAAATTGAAATTTATATTTAGTTATATGAGTCATCAACATGCTTCCTCTCTCTTCCTTATAAGGATAAACTCAAATTCATCTGTAAATTCTCATTGTGCAAATTCGACACACAGAAATATAGTACAGAATCAGAAGTCCCACTGAACTACGGTTTAGTCCTTCAGATTTATTGATTTGTCCAGAATTTCATATTCTTAGCTTATCATAATTTCGAGGCAGAAATTCAATACGAAATTGGTAATAAAGTTTAAAGGAAATAATTTATTAAAAATAAATACAAGTCTTACGTATACAATAGCTTGTGTACAACATACCGCTTTATTACATACATAAAAAAAATTTGGGGTGTCGAGTTCCTTAAATCAATGAAATGCATATGTATTAAAATTGCGAAAACGAAGAGGGATTGGTTTATTTGTAGAGCATCAGAAAAGAAAAAATACTACTTGTGCGGCATCTGTATCAGCCCATAATAAAAGGGGAAATAATTCTACTTGTACAGCATACTAATTCCACTTGCCATACTAAAAAGAAAAAATTTTACTTGTGCGGCATCTGTATCAGCCCATAATAAAAGGGGAAATAATTCTACTTGTACAGCATACTAATTCCACTTGCCCATACTAAAAAGAAAAAATTTTACTTGTGCGGCATCTGTATCACATGACAGTAACAGGAAAAAATTCTACTACTAGTACAACATCTGTAATACATATATAAGGAGAATATTAACCGTTTTGCTTCTTTATTCAATAACACAACTACAATAGCATACTGTTCCTGTGGTATTTATCTAAGTCTGGCAACCGAGCAACTGCTTGTATATGGAATGTTATAAATTTTGACTTAAAGATATGGCAAGTAATAATGTGATGTATAATTGGAATGATGCATAATCGCAATTAGGTGCTCTTCAGTCACCTTTTACTGATGACTGGTTGCAGTGTAATGCATTAAATACGCAGATTTTAATGTAGTGATAATAGAACTTGCATTTAAACAGACATATGTGATAGTTTAATAATGTATGCATTAAAAAAGGAGCAGCATGTCTGGGCAGAGGAAAAATGAAGTTTTGGGCGTTGTAAAGAATTGTGGGCATCTGGAAATAAAGGATTCTCACCCTTCCGGACTGATATTGCGTCCCCGCCCACAATTGACACGGAACATGCCAAAAGCAAGGAGAAAAGGAAAGGAAAATAATGTTAGATGTTTAACGACTTTTGTCACATTAAAGGCTAACACCAAAGGTATTAAATATCTAAACAATCATATTTATGAAGACAATGAAAGTCAGGGGTGTAGTGGAGCCGGAACGCACTGGAACGGCGTGCCGGCACTGTTTTTCATCACGAGAAATAAATAAGAAAAATTCCGGAAACATCCTTAAAACAGCGCGAATTTTGTCATCAGGTTAGAGCGTTCCGGCACTGCTAATTTTGCGATTACACCACTGATGAAAGTAAGCACACGTGGAAATCGTTTTCGTCTTTTTGATTTTTTATTTGGAAAAAGATGAGGTCCCAATATAAATATTTCCGTAGAGATAGTTTTTTATATTTTATAGGTTGGTTGGTTGGGGTTTAATGGCGCAAGAGCCATTTTTGGCTAAACTGCGCCAATCAAATGGTAAAATTCAACACAGTGGTACTAAAATTTTAAAAATCAATGAAAATGTGAAAAGGAAATTGTTCGAAATGATTCAGATGTAAAAAAGCAAAAAAAAAAACCAAGTTAAAAAGGTCTAAATGCTCATAAAAAACCCAATGGTCTTTAAAAAGTTAAAAATGTTTGGGTGGTGTTTTTCACCCACCGAGTCTTGCAAGGTAACAGACGATGAATGGAAATGGTCAACACGATGAGATTTATAAGATGGACATTCAATTAAAATGTGGTGAACAGTAAAATTCTGATGACACGTGGGACAAACTGGTGCCCTTTCGCCAAAAATGAGGTGCTTGTGTGTGAAGCGTATATATTTTATAGGGTAAGATTGTTTAAGTCGCATCCCCTAAGGCAAAAAGTCTACAAATTGCAGGTTTTATTAAATAAAGGATTAAATTTTGCATTATTCACAACTTCTATGAATATTGCACTTATTTATTACAAGAGAGATCGAAATACACGTACTATGTCGAATGAAATAACCAAAGCTTAAAGTAATAACATCGGCTCGACTAAGGAAACTGGTTCTTAAGTAGTACCTTGGAAGCAACTGAAGCAAAAACAACTTGAATTACTATTCTTTGAGTAAACTATTCGATATTGAGTTAATACTCGGTCAACCCTTTCGGTTTTCTAAATTCATAATGTTTATTTAGTTCTAGAAGGTGGCGTCGCAGTTTCGGTTTAGGAATAATATACTTTCATTGAAACTCATATCACCGTTGGCTAATTTTCATAACGCCTCGTTCATATCTTCCGGTCTCTAAGTATTATCGGTACGTTTTGCCACGTTTATGGACCTTGCCTAAAAATTAGAAAAAGCGCATTTAACATTACATATTAAAACGAACAATATTATCTTTCTATAAATGATATGCATCTTTAGAGATGCAAGAGATCCTAAAGGCTTACGTGGTAAGACTTAAGCATCGTTTGAGGTACGACTTTCTCTGTGGTACGACTTAAAGCAAAAACACGCGTAATATTTTAAATAAGCATTATAAAAGAATGAATCGAACCAGCGCACCATAATTACATAAAAGCAATTATTCAAATAGCACAGAATGATATGATTCTTATTTGATTATATGATTCTGTTATTTCTTACCCTATAAGAAATAACAACAATATATTTATAATACTTATTGCTCTACGCCTTACGAAATATGCACGAAAACTATAAGAAAACTACCGAAAACTTATTTTTCTTCGAGGTTAGGTTGTAAACGCATCGAAGCTCCGTTCTAAATAATAGAATTAACATCGCCGATGCTGGTAGTCACCGCCAGAGTTGCTGATCCGACGGAAACATATTCAGAATGGAATACGTACAACTTTAACAACCTTACCCTATATTATAGTTTATATTAGATATATTTAAGTTTATATTTCATCAAAAAGTATATAATATGTTTAGAATATTGACAAGTTTACCAATAAAACATTTCTCACTGAAGGAAATAAAGAATATTTCTAAATCTGCTCATCAGAGATAAACTATGTTAAGTAACAATTTTAAAAAATTTTACAGGAGAGCCAATAAAAGTTCTAAAGCGCCATCTATTGCAATGAGCAATTTATTTTCTGAGAGCGGTTATCTTTTGTTCTTTTCGACTTACAGCTACAACACCTACCACATCCGAAGACGCGGCCGGAATACGATTAAAACATCAGAATCAGCAAAATTGGACTCACGATATTTCACCTCTGAGGTACAGAAATAAGAAACAATATTTTACAAAGGTCTTGTACAAAAAGGACTTTGGTTAATCACATTAAAAATATTACTACAGATAATTATTATGCATCAATAGTATAATATATTCGTTTATGAATTTTAAAACTCAACAGCATTTAAAATCTTTCTACTGACATTTCATGTAAGGAAGGTTTTTATATTCTATATTTAATAGTTTTCATAATCAGCCAAAATACGTCGCGAAAGGCTTAAAATCGACCATACATATTTTTGTTTGTTAGCCTAACTTTGAAATATGTAAATGCATTTTTCAACTTAGACACAAGTGTCATTTATAAGTAGCATATATCTTTATTTCATTACATTTTTAGATTATCAATCCTAACAAGAATTAGGCCGAATAGTTAGCATTTCTAAAGGACAGAAGTTTAATACACATTCCATTAACAGAATAATTAACATACTTCCAATATTGAACAATGCAATCTCTAAAACATGTGCACCGAACACACAGGATATTTCGATATCAAACGACGTCCCACGAGATCCAATGAGGCCGCATTCTGGGAATTGTATTAGCCTATCAATCAATGTCAAGACGTTATTCAGCACCATTTTCCTATATTATTTTTCAGAGTAATAAAAGACAAAACATTCCCAGTTTCATTCTCCAACAAATATAGGGAGTGACGATGTAACGTTAATTAAGGAATGAAATTTGTTAGTATTTTATTTTCATACTTCCCTTCAGCATGCCTAATACAGGATGTGAATCATATTTGATAGTGAAAGTGTTCTCATAGAGAAAGTTAATAACTAATAGAAGATAATTTTATTTGTCTTTTAGTTAACATGACACACAAATAAAGATGAAAAAAATATTCTCACATTTATTAGTTACCAGCAGAGTACCCAGACTGTCCGGTCTTTTTCTTATCAAAACTTTGAGGAAAACTAAATTATATTAATGATATAGTGCTTTAGTATATATTATTATCTTTACTGATGGAATATTGTTAAAATTTTGATAAAATAATTTACAAATCAACCCTTATTTTAAACCTACAGCAATTTTAGTCGACCATCGAGAGACGAGTACGAAGTTCAAACAAAATCTCTCCAGGATTAAACATCTTGTTAGAATTCATTGTTCACTTTCTCCCCCTTTCTACTAAAGTATTTCTTTCTTCCCTGTAGCTGTTATTGCATTCTTTGGGTTTCGAAGTTTAGTAATGAAAACGAGAGTAGCTTAATTTTATGGAACTCTTTCTACTGTCTTGCGTAGAAACACGTAAGACGTCATTCACCGGTGATGCGGTCATTCGTAGTTTCGTGTTGCCAACTTGAGTTGTCACCGACTATAAACTCTTTTTCTGAAGAAATAACAAAAAACATTATTTAAGTTTATATATATATTTTAAAAACCTTAAATAGTAAACTTATAATTAGATAATTAGTAAATATATCCAATTAATAATCCATTACCTAATAAAAAAATGAGCAAACTAATTTTGTACAACGTTATAATAGCACAAACATAAATGGCTAATAAATTTTGATGCGAATTTACTAAAAAAAAAAGAAACATTTCAAACTAATATAAAGAAATTTAAAATTTCTCACATCACAAATTTCTTAATATTCCATTTAAATAATCCACCTTCAAAATTTTCTTCCATCATTTTTTTTTAATCAAAAGAGGTGTATGAGAACTAACGAGGCTACAGTTAAATATATATCTCTGAATGCATTCTTCTAAGTATTCACAAAAACATAGAAATACACTATTCAGAAATAAAAATAAAGCATAATTGAAAAATTTTGAAATACCTGAAACTCTTACACGAGTATTTCAGAAGAATTTCACTTATTTAAAGAGCGAAAGTGAGTTTTCATTTCTGTAAAAGAGTTTTTTCCCGCTTTAGAACGATTACTCATTCTAATCAGCTCCCAAGATGAACTCATTATTTCGAAATGGTTCTCCGTTGCCTATTAAAACTATTCATTTTCAAAAGCTTGGGAGGTAATTGAGCTTCCTTGCTTAAACTTGTTTTCATTGAAAATGACTCAAGATATCAAAACTAAAATGGCAAGCATTAGTCATTAAGAAAATCTTCTGAAAGTGATATAACGGCTGCCATTATGTGTTAACGTTCCTGGAATGTTTCGAGTGTATGTAGCGTCTCATTAGATAATAAGAAAATAAATCTGAATTGTTCATTCTTTCAAGAGGGTTGTACTGAAATTTCGATTAAAATATTGCGAAAAATGACACACAAAGAGAAATAAGTTCCAATGCATTCTTTCACAAACAATGAGAAAAATACCCGATTCAACAAATTTAGAAATACAAATCAAATTCTTCAATAGGCCATAAAATATTCATTTTGTTTCATCTATATTTATCATAAAAGGAACGTAAGAGTTGTTGCTGAAATATAATTCTTTTCTCAAGTATTAATTATACAACCTAAAAGATTAACAGAGATAAATCCAAGCCATAAAGAACGATTTTGAAAACATAACACTAATTTAATAAATTAAGCGTGATACGACGCAGTATGTACTTCCGATTAAATGCAACACAGATCCGCCGTAATGCGATAAATAATGACAGTTCAAGTTATTACTTTTGGCCCCAGATCTACAAAAAATAAATGCGCGGCAGTAGTTAATGTGTTAAATAACAAAAAAAGCATGTCATCATTCAAAACTAGCTTTTTTTTCTCTCTCTGCTTCAGAATGATTACACATTCTAATCAGCTACCAAGATGAACTCATTACTTTAAAATGCGATAATTACTTTAAGTAGCAAGATGGCTGCAAACCTGAGAAATAAATGGATTCCTTGGTTAATCTTGCTTTAGTAAAAATGACTTATGATGCATGAGGTAAAATGGCAAATGAGAGTCAACACAACCAAATTAAAAGCCTATAACAAATTCTTCAACATTCTTACAAAATAATCCATTTCATAATTTTTTCAGAATGTTCTTTAATCAACAAAAAAGCATGAGAAAGTAATACTTTATTATAATTCAACACCATAAACATTTACTCAAATATCAGCATAACAACCCAATACATTACAGAAATAAAGGCTAACCGTAAGGAGCATTTCCAAGTTACCAGAGACTCTCACACGCGAAACATTTAGAACTTCGTCGATATTTCATTCACTTAAACAGTAAAAAATTATTTTCATTCCACTATTCACTATTATTCATTCTAATCAGCTTCCAAGTTGAACTCATTATTTCAAAATGCGGTAGTTCCTCAAGGAAGCATGATGGCTTTCGTTGCTTTTCAAAGCTACTCATTTCCACAGCCTGAGAAATAATTGAACTTCCTTGCTTAGACTTGTTTTCGTTAAAAATGACTTAAGATGCTGCTATAAGTAAAATGACAGAATGAATCATTTAAGAAAACCTTCAGAGGATGATGTAATGGCTATAATGTATGTATTAGCGTAGTAACCCAATTCCTGGAATGTTTTGAGCGGATGTAGTACTACATTCTACCTTCTAACCAAGCGTGGGTTGAAAGGGTAATGCTGAAAGAGGAATGAATTGCATACAATAAAATGGTCAGGTTATTAAAATCTTTTGCCGGGACAAACTCCATCTGGCACGGGACAACAATGCCCACACTTAATTTATTTAAATAGTTTCAGGAGACATACTTTAAAACTATGAGGAAGAGGTTGCTCGTTTTATCAGCTGTCTCATCGCAAAAATGGCCGCATATATGAGGATTTTTACTTTGAAATTCATTGGGGATAAAGACAAGTGTCGCAGCGCGGTTTCTATTTATATACTTCTACATAGATATTCATAAAATATTACATTTAGTTTAAATTTATGTTACTTTCGGTGGTTGCGAAGAAAATTAAATTTAAAAAATATATTTAGCAACTTGAAATATATAAAAAAAACGGTTTAACTAAAAAAATACCTTAACTTTGTTCCGTTAGAGCATCTATACAAAAATGCAGGAAAACTAAATTATGTGAAGGAAAATGCAAGGTTAATGCAATGTTTCAGTTCTTCGGTATTTAAACTTTTGAAAGATTTACTCAGATTTGATGTATAATTGTTAAATGAAATAAATCACGTAGATAGTATATTTCATGCCAGTAAATGTAATAGTTTCTGTGGAATATCACGGCTGAAATGTCATTAAATCTCTTTTTTTTCTGTTATCAGTTCCAATAAATTATTTAGCTGCAATTTTCGTATTGATCTGCATAAATAATTTACTAATGCAAAATTTAATAGCTATGCCAAGCAAATACCTTCACTGTCACTGTTTTATTAAGTTAGACACTTATCTATCCTTAGTATGTAGAAAAAATGTACGCAAAGTTTTCAAGATGTACGCAAAATATATATATTCAAGTAAGAAAACCATTACAATGGAAGACTTTTTAAGACATCAGGTCATCTGCGTCCTTTCTTGTAACCAACCACCTCGAATGAACAGCCTCAAGAATTATCACTCACCTGAAAAAGAACACAACTATAAGAAAAAGTCCAATAAAATAATTTTTACATTAATAATAAGCAATTAAAATAATGTCAAAAAACAAGAAAAACAAATTACATATGATTAAAAGCCTTATTTCTTACGACAAACTTCGTTAACATGCATCAGTGTTACACTTACTGAATTTGTAACAACTTAAACCCAATTTCAAACAACTTAATATCCCAGTAATTAAATTAAGAAACTGCGCAAGGGCAGCTTCACTATATGATTGATCGCTCTTTCTTTCGACGTAACCAAATTCCATTTTAATATTATTTATAATAAATACCAACGCAAAGAAAGACCGGCAAGCATTCAGACGTACGTATTTCTCACTGGCGGCGAACCAGACAGCTAGTGAGAACAGAATTTAATTATGCAACCCAGATCGGTCCATGGACTATGGATTCCTCCAATATCGTGTCTCATTAATAAATTGGCATGTCAGAAAAGGCCAGACAACCCTGCTTCCACTTCTCGTGACGCCGACAAAAGATGGTCAATCAATATCAATTAGGTGTGACGTGCTCTCTTTCCTTGGTATATCATGCGATCATAAACGGAATATGCTACATACCATTTCTCTCGATTTCTGTTATGTGCACTCTAGAAGAAGCAGACGTCATCCATACATACACTGTTACCTCTTTCATGTGAGGAATCGATTTATGTAATGAAGTGATGAATGCAATCTGTACCTTTATTTTCGGCAAATAGAAGGGTAATGGATTATCTTGATTGTATGGGAAAATACGTAGTTTTTGCATGGAGAAAGGTTTCGTTGATTTCAATCAAATATCTAAGTGATTTTAGGTCATACTTAATTATTTTTGATATCTGACATTTTAAAGATTTTATTTGTCCTTGCTATTAAAATGAGGAAAAGAACAAAGTAAATGAGGATATTATAAGCAAAGCTTATAAGCTTCCAATTTGTAAACCCTTTGATTTTTTAACTTCACTCCAAGCAAGGACCATTTATATTTGATTTCACTTATCAGGAAATGCAGAATATTGTTTAGCAATGGATTCTGAAACCCGCGCTTTTGCGCATGCGCATGCGCAGGGCGGAGTTATTTTCATCAAAATAGGGGGGAAATGGAAAATGGAAGGGTGGTGTTTACATCTCACTGAGCGTTATCTAACAAAGAATTTCGGAAATGCGCTCATATGACTCATTGCCTGACACCCCTTTTCGGTGTAAAATCGTCCAAAAGTGGTAGTCTCGGAATCCGTTGCTGAACAGTAGATAACACTTTCAAAACAATGATAAATTTTCATTAACAAAAGAAAATTCAATTTAGAACAAATTGCATTGATATTATCTAAAAATAAATTATATAAATTTTAAGGCAGTGACAAATGCGCGCGCTCCACAACAAAGACAGGCACACGCACACCACCAGTCAGAACAGGGCCACCATGTATGTGAACTGTACAGAGTTAGTCTGAGCTGAGATACGACCCAATGAACATGGATTCAAGCCCCCCCCCCAAGTCTAAAATATTGTTAATGATTAACAGATAACCTAAATGTTTACCTTTTTTAATTGGTTTGTGTTATGTGAATGTATAAAGTTAACGCAAAAATTTCAAATTATTTGGGATTACTGGGATCACATTTTCTCTTCACTAATATTTTTTTCTTCAAATATTTTCAGTTCAATAATATTTTTTTCTTCAAATATTTTCACTTCACTATTTCTCAAAAGAAAATGCTTCATTTGCAATAAATGACCACATAATGGCGGTAAATAATCGATTTTGTAAAACATAAATATTTTATCACTTTAAACTTATAAGTTATTTGAGAATATTACATACGTCTATGGAGAGTAAATTAATTCTACACAAATCGTAATCAATAAACAAAATCTCAAACTAGCAAATCTGTATAAAATACTGGTTAATCAGATAACGTTTCAAATCCTCTTACATTAAGAAGCTATTGAACTGAATCAGACCAATATAACACAGGAATATTCATCAGAAGATTGGAACAGATATTTTTCCAATATTTTATTCAATTTCTGGAAGCAAAAACATACTAATCACGCGTCGTAAAATACTTCCAATGATCTTCAATAATTCAATACAGGACAAAACCATTAGTACAGCTTTGCATAAAAATAACCAACAATCGAACGACAAAAGATATCTTAGTAAAATTTTTAAAAATCATTATAAATCAGAAATATCACGCAATTTTAAGGTCATTCAACTCAGTATTCAATAACAGCCCGGCATCAGTTACTATAGAGATTAAAAAAAGAAATTTTCGGATTGTCTGTCTAGACAATCAATTCGTTTAATTTAAAATGGGCATGTCATATTAACTATTATAACTGACAGCTGAATGGAGTAAAATA
>BGPR01000131.1:1057895-1068243 GCA_013235015.1 Araneus ventricosus
AGAATATGTCTACACTAATATTGACAATGTGGATGAATCGACCAGAATATGTCTACACTAATATTGACAATGTGGATGAATCGACCTGAAGGGAAAAACAATAAAAAATACATTATGTTTTTTTATACACGTTTCTGATTTTCTTTATTTTATAACATTATTTACATTTAGATTTTTTCCAATTTCATATCTCATTCCACCTCCCCTCCCCCTGCCAGTAGCGCTACCGGTTTATTGAGCGTCTGATGTTGAAGTTGAAAAATCTGTAATTATATGATAATTTTTTTTCATCTAAACATTAAGTACGACATGTAAAGTTTTATTTTCTGGAGGTCAGGGAACAATGAAAGGTTCAATCAAAAGCTAAAGATCGAATTTCGTTTATAATTTTACTTGGCTATAAATTTAATTCTTTTAATTAATTAAGAAATAAGCTGATGCAGAAAGTTAGTACGCTGAAACTGAGAAAATTTGATCTGCGTCTTTGATGATATATAATAAATTTAAAGCAATCGAAAGAACTAACAAATGAATCTCCACCGCATGCAATAATAAACATCAATATTTCAACTTCTCTTAAGTAAGCTATTTGTGTACTTTTATTTCATACACGAGACCAAAAGAATACTATTTCAGGAGAACATTAATTAATCACGTGACTTTTACTTCAACTGAATAGCCTGCCTCTATATGACAATTGTAAGAAAGCACTCAAGTTTCCAATCATAAACTTATTTTAGTATTTAAGACCCGAATACTCCATAATTTATTTTTGTTTCATAGAAAGAAGATCTTACTCAATGAATGAATTAGGAATTCCTAATGAATGCACAATTAAATTAACCACTAGCAGATCTTCCATTTTACAATAGGTACAAATATAGATACGCGAATTACTTGAGTATGGGGCAGGAAAACTCAGACATGACGTCGTCAACCTACAATTTTATATATCATAAAACGGACACGTGGACAACATAGTTAATTACATTTTTTTATGATTCTAATGTAATTAGTCAATAAAAGATTTAATACCTTCCTCATTCCAACGAGAAGAAGGTTTCAATTAGTGATACGAGTACATTTGCTAGCGAAAGCCGCATGAATGAATGGATGAAACTCTCTAAGTTTTAACGCCAGCTTCAATGAAGCGAATTTTGCAATTTTGTTTAAAAAAGAAACGAGGGAAAACCGTCTAGAAGTGGAGAAAGCAAAGTGAGTTATATTCAGAGGAGGTATTTTTAGTCTCGCACGGGGATTACCCATCCTCGTTAGCAAGGAAACCAGGGAGACTATGATGGAGTAACCGCCATAAACTTTGTAGGGATTACTCTCAGGATGGTAACTGCAGGGAAACCTATAAACAGGAAAGAAGGCTTATGATGTAATCCTTGAAGGAACATGGAAGAGTGTGGTTTCTAATTCGAAGCATGGTAGTAACCCCAAGATTGCTATGTTTTCTCATACGGACATTAACAGCAAATCATGACGTCACTTGAAAGATATGAAATTATTGCACAAGCAAGGCGTTGCACACATGGTGTTAGTGTGCAACAGCACTTTGGGTTTCAAAGCTAACTGTTTCAGCGGGATGGCATCATAATAGTTTCTCGGAAAAAACCATAACTGGTCATTCGTATGAAGGTTAACTTATTGTTATTTAGTTCTGGTTAATTTACTGGTCTTTTAACCAATTACTGCACATCTTGCTTACATTACTTACTAGAAGTCTTATGGCAAAAATGTTTCGATTTTAAAATTCCTGGGTTTTTTTCATTTTAATTTTAGTGACAATCAAGACATTTCGTTCTTTTTTAAATAGAAGGGAAATTTACTCTTGTATATTGAATGCGCATCAACTACCAGCAAGGAAGCATTACCTTGAGTGCCTGATAATAAATTGTAAAAAAAAAAAAATCTTTGTGTACTAAATGTAATACATGTAATGTCATTTACTTAATATTTAGGGAAAAAGATTTTAAAGAAAACCATATTGTGCTTTTTGCTATTGATATTCTCCCATTCTGTTCATATTCTGTATTAGAAGACTTAGAAAACTTCAATCTCAGTAAGACAACCTCTAAAACATCAAATAGCATTGTTATTTTTCGATTTTCCCATTATGTTTGGACAATTACATTGTTCAAATCTTAGAGATTTTAGTTATTTCATATGAATTTAGTGGTAATGACATTTACTTACAGTAAATAACTGTCATAATTTAATTACGCTTTTTGTTTTCAATGAGAAATCTACCATAATGCGTTTAACACATACGTATCATGGATTATTGAAAATCAGACAATAAAGCATTTCATGTTGCAAGCAACCCTCATACCACAAGGGATTCTAATAACAGTTTCCATAAAACATGGAACATGGGGTAAAAATTGCGATAGCTTTCTGACAATACGGTTTTCACACAGCACGAGTTAACAAACGGTCACTCTTTATACAGCAAGATTTTTTATTTCTTGACACTTCATAAAATATGCAGCGTGTTGGTTTCACGTCACACGGTTCGATTGAAACAACTACTACTTAAGCCTTCTATATTTTCCTAATAAAATATATTATCATATTATGTTTATTATCTCTATGCCTTGTTTTATTAACGCTATTCTTCTTGGGAGCAATCAACTTATTATCAAAGGGTTAAAATTCATTAATACTTCATTTCAACTTCATTTAATAAAACTCGAATTTATTTTGTCAATTTTTAACCAATCTCATCATCGTTTCAATATTAATAAAATAATCCAACCCAGTAAAACTAGAGAACCCAAGTACCTATGATGCAGTGAGATTTCTTTTAATACCAATAAAACACAATCAAAATAATTGATAAATTAAAGGTTAGGTTTTTAACAAGTCAATCTTTACTCGTACGCAATTCATGTGACTTCTTGCTATCAAATATATCGGACTACATCAAATCAGAAAACGATTAAAAGGTTAAAACATCAGATTTATGCCCTTTTTTTATCCTTCCCAAAATTAAATCCTCAAATACTTAACTCAAGAAACACGACTCTCATATCTGCACGCTTAGAATACGATTCACGAATCCTACAATCAATCCTAACGGTCAGGTATACACCAGCCAACAATCACTCATTCGGGCAGCAAGTCGTTAAGGTCCGGTTGTGCTCGGATTCCAGAGTCCGAGATCTTTAACACATTCTCCACACGCGAAGTTTTCCGAAGGCCGAAATGATTACAATCCCGCTAAAAGTCTGGAAGGGGGGAAGAGGGAGGGAAAGAAACCGGAAGGAAACGCATTAATGTCGCACGTCGGCCTCTTGGCACGATGCCAAGCCATCCCTCTTCTCCTCCCTCCCTCCTCCTCCTCATCTTCTCTCCATCCTCCTGCCTCCTCCGATCACAGATCGCGAAAAAAAGCCAGACAGATGAGCGATTTGTTGATAATTTCAAGAGTCAATTAGATCTGGAGAAGTGGCGGTATCGGTTTTTAATCAAACATTACGAGTGTACTCGTACGAGAAATTCCATCGCTGCTTTTTTTTCTCTCTCTCTGTCTGCTTTACGTTTGAAAGAAGAAGTTTTACATGTTTAACGAGAGCAAGAGGACAACACAGAGGCGGCAAGAGATGAACTTGAAAGATATTTTCTGAATGAACAGATCTTAAGAACGATTTGCGGCATAGAAATAAGAGATGGATAGATTGAGGAATTCACGCGTGACTGCCAGAATCGAATTATTTCTAATCTACAGCAAAAATGTGAATGATTCTTCATAGATATATTTAACATACCACACTTTCAGTAACTCTGATGGCGTGTGGCCTTTGAAAACGTTCGCCATTCGAGTTCTCTTCCATTCTAATTATTTTCTTTTAATGTGTTTTAAATTCATTAAAGCATGATTTTTGTTGTTTGATTCTATAGTAATTTGTTAGTTAGTTATGGACAATATTGTTGATGCAATTACTGGACGCTGAGCTGCGTTGGCATGCAAAAGGTGTATTGATATCGCTATTGTTTACTTCTTCTGTTTCTTTTGTATTTTCTTCTTTTTTTGTATTCAAATATCTTTCTTTTGTATTTTATTGGAAGTTGCGGCATTTTTGCGCCATTCTGTCTAATACAAAGCTTAATTTTTCAACTTTTTGATATCTTTTGTTAAATTATTTCAATTACACTTTCAGTAAAATAGCTAGATCTGTTTGCTTTTTTTATGCGTTTTAGATTAAAGGATATACAGATGTAAATTTCAGGTTCTTTTTAATTTTTCCGATGCTTCAAATAAAAATTAAATAGTATTAATTAATTTTTATATAATATTTTTTAAGACAAAACATCCTTTTTGCTATGATCTATAAATAACTATGGTATGGATGCAGTGCAATTTAACAATATCAATCACAAGTCAATGTTGCATTTGTTCCAAGAAAAGGTTTTGTTCAACGCGAGATATTTGATTCACTGGAATGCTATCGGGCAAATCAATAGTCATTTTTGTAACTAATTGAGTCACTTGATGATTAATTTCTGAGTCTGAAATATATGTTAAGTCAAGAAAAGTGTTTTGGTACAAAACAATAGAACAATTAACTGCGAATAGCTTGTTTTAAGAAAAAAACCGATCATTTGGAATAATAACACGAGAGATCTGTAACGTTTGTGCAATTGGCTGTTCAAATTTGTTTAAATATTTTGGCGACAGAAAAATAAATCGTCATTAGACAAATTTCAAACTTTATAAATTCTAAAATACATGAGCAAACTAACAAATAATTTTGATTTTACAACTCAAAAACCTTAGAATTTAAAAAGGGAAGTAAGTGCAGCGTATTGGTGAAGAAAGTTCTGCACTGTAAAATATTGACTTAAAATTAAGATCTTTTCCCATTTACCTGCTCGTTCACTTTAACCGTACCAAAGAACAAAAGAATTTCTTTTGAAATACCGAATCCCCCCTCCACCATAAAAATTCTTTAAGACCATTCTGTAAAACAATTGGTGATCATTTATTTCTCAAAGGTATTTCTTGAAATACTAACACGATATTAATTTAACAGGAATGTACGTCTTTGAGTTCCAAAAAGAATTCTGATACCTACAATCATGGTTACAATCAATGTTTAGTTAAGTAAAATACATTATCTTAAAGCATAATAACATATCCAACTGCCTATTTTTCACTATTCTTTATTATTCAGTCAGCAACTTCCAGCCTCTAGCTTTCCCATCTGATAACAGATCAGGAAATAAGAGAGTTATCATAAATGGGGTTTGCTGGCAATTTCACATGACAATTAGGTTTGGCAGTTGCGGTATAGGTTTTTAATCAAACATTACTAGGAATTTTCCCGTTTTTCTTACTAGTGTTTTCAGAAAGAAAAGGATGAAAATGAGTTTCGCATGTGTAACCAGAGAACAAGGGCAAACACAAGCGGGATGCAGGTGACGAAAGATGAACTTGGAGATAGTTTCTGAACGAGAACGATTGGCTTTTAAGAATGAGATGAGTCTTGAGATAAAGATGAGTAGATTTCTTTGATTATCCATGCGTGTGCGACTGGTGTCTCGCGAAATGTAGATGGTTTTTGCTTTTGCTGGATTAATTTCAGGGACCATATCCATAAATATTATACTATTAATATTACTTGATAAATATGCGATACATACAAAAGACAATTATTTTGAATTAGAATTCAAAGCTAAATGAATGGTGAAAAATGTTTGTGGTTGATTGGTTGTGTTGAATTTTATAACAAAATATAATTTTCGGTTAATCTTGTTAGGACACAGATGTAACAGCAATCTCTATACATAATAAGAAACTTGCAGGAAGATCTGTAGTAAGTTCTCAGAATACTATTTAGGATAACCTGACCAGACATCCGTATTAGACTTTTCCCGGATTCAAATGGGTCCTAGATTTGTCTCGAATCTGAATTAAACCCCCAGGATTGCCTCGTATTTTTCTTATAAACAAAACATCTGTTACTAAAAAGAGATTAAATAAATTCAATTTTTGAAAGAAGTTAATTAAAATAGTTAACTTTTAGTAAAAGTAAAGAGAGTTTTCCTTTTCCAACTTTTGCTATATATATATATATAAAGTGACAGTCCCGAGTTTCGATTCTTTATCTTATTATTCTCCGAATAAAAAAAATATCACGCATTCGAATTAAATAGCTTGAATTTTTCCGTTCCATACTTATTAGTAAATTGTTCATATTTATAGAAAAGATTAACTAGATGTAATTTCTAAAAAATTAGCTTCTAAAGAATTATCTTTTCCAACTTTTACTATGCATAGGAAATGATCTTCTTAATATGACTAGCGTAAATGAATCAGCCTAAAGGGAAAATAGAAAAATATTTTATTAATGTTTATTTAACTCGCTCTGTTTTTTCTGAAAAGTTTCATAATTAACTATTTCATTGTCCGTGATTTTTCTCAAATTTATATTTTGGATTTTGTGAAAAGCGCTCTACCCCCTTCTAGTTACGTCCCAAATTGAAGTTTATATATATAAAAAAAACCTGGTCACTAATTTAAGCTGACTTTACTCGAAGTTTTTACGGTCTGATACAAACTGAACAGTGCAGTTTTCCTTTTAAAATGGAAACATACTTAAATATTTGTCCTTGCTCACATTAAAGTATGCATGAATTAAAAACCTTTTAACTACCTTATGCGCACGTACGTAATGGAACGTGTGTTCATAGAAAAGTACACATCTTTTCAATGAAAAAAACCTGACCGCAAGCGGACAGCAAAGAAAACTCAAAAGCCAAAGCAATGTCAGAAGTCATCTCGCAGGCCAACTGAAGTTTAGGCCATCCGAGTTCAAAATTTCGAAAAGAAATGCCAAGAATTTGCACTTAATCCAGCTAAAGTGCGGGGTTTTGTTTAAAATAAAATCATAAAAGGGATCAAATAGCAATAAACAAGAAACTGGAGCAACACAACACAGAACTGGATTCTTCTGTTTCAAATAAGCAGTTCCTCAAAAGCATATACCACATAAACACTAATGCAGCAAGTAACTCCTTAAAACCACTTATTGAAAAGAAAACTTTTAAAATGCAAAAAATAAGGGCACTGAAAGCTTTCCCATTAGCATCGTACCAACACTTGACGCTGCTTTCTTATTAAAAGTTTCCCATTAGCATAAGCCACTTGACTTTGATTTCCTTCAAGAAATCCCCACTGCTGAGGTGAGAGTGAACTATTCCATTCAAAAAGTGAGAAGAACCAAGCCAGCGATGTAAGTGGCGATAGCATTTGGCGAGCAGCACACGAGTGGATTCGATGTAACTGATCTCAATAGTGGGAAAGTTGATTCACCACAGCTGTTCAACCACTTTTAACTTGGAGAAAAAAATGGGAGTCAACCACTTGACAGAACAAAGCAGTACTTCACGACTTTTCTTCTTCCTCCCTTACAGCCACGCCCGACCATCCTCAGAAGTCACTGCAGTAAATCACTTCATCCAAATGAATCTCGCCAGCAACATTTAAGGTGGTTGGCAAAAAAATGTCTCACAGCTCTGAGAGAGAAGATATCGCACGTCGCAGACGGCTTGTTACAAAGGAAAGGGGTGGCTATAAAAAGTCGCTATTTCAGTTTTTATGACTAAAAATAATATTCGTGAGATGTCTGGAGATTCTCAAGACAAATTAAGTGGATCCTCGAGGGCACATAAAGTAGGTGTTTGAGTTTCACAATTCTAGGTTCTTCGTCATGTGTGTCACTACAAATTTATGACACTACAGAACTTTGTAACTGGACAAAGTGCTCCGTGCGAAATGACATTTGGGCAGCACAAGCTAAGACTTAACAAGACTATATGATTGCCAAATATACATTGTGAGAAGCTGTACAATAACTAAGCAATAAGTGAAATGGTATAGGTTTGTTAAAATATAAATTATTTTTTTAATAAAATTATGAAAATTCGTTACGAAGTTATGAAACGATTATGAGATGTCATAATATACTCGGAAGGTAAATTGAGTGTATGCTATACAATACCTATGCAGGTGTTTGAGTTTGATAATTCTGACTTCCTTGTCATGTATGTCACTACAGATTTATGATACTACGGAAAACTTTGTTACTGGACTAAGTACTTCAAGTGAAAAGTTACTTGTAAATGTTAAGAAATGCAATCCAAAATTTTAATCACATACAATCGTGACTTAATATGAATATTCAATTGACGCCTATTGAAAAGTTGAAGCAGACGTATGTCAACTGATGGTGATCATATTTTTTTCTTTCTGTCGGGATTCTAGCAAATTAAGTAGAGTATTAAAAATTAATCCGCAGAAAAGTCAATTAAATACAAACAAGGAAAATGAAGGAAATTTTTTAACAAATTAACGTAATTTCTTGAGTTCACTGATTGTGCTTCATACAAAGTGAAAAATCCCAGTTAATTTCAAGTGTGTTGCTATTAAACACCTCGAAAGCTAAGTTGAGTAAATTACTGGTATTTAAAAGAGAAGTACGTTTTTAAGAGGAATTGAATGAACAAAATAGAGATATTTTTTATTTAAACTGCAAAAATCCATTATAAAACCTTAATTGAATGAAATTTCAAAGACAAGTTTCCCAAAATATTTATATTTCTAGGTTTTCATACTACAGTAAAACCCCGGTTAACCGAAACCCAGGATATCCAAAATGCCTCTGAAATCGTAAATCCAAAGCAGCGGGAGTGGTCTCCCCTAAACTTTCTCGTACACTTCCCAAAAAAGGTGCTGTTTCTCCTTCCCCCGCGTGGATAAAAAAATTCGAACCTACTGTAACCCAGGATCCAATGACTATCAGAAAATATTTAGGTAAAGAATCAAATTCAAAGAGATGCGTACTGATTTCCACTCTTGCCGGATCAAGGACAAAGCCACGTAATCCTTCCGCGTGCACAGATTGCTACCAGTATGCATGCGCATGAGAATCGGATTAAACAGAATTGAATATGCAGTTTGAATTCCTCTTTTTGACGGATTTGGCCCAAAATTTTATACGGACCTACATTCATGACGATAAAACTGTGTACCAAATTTTATCCATCTAGCTATACAAGTGTTTGAGTTATAGTGTTCACATGACCGCGGACGGATTTTGTCCAAAATTTGATAGAAATCTACAAATTATGTTTAAAGACCACATACCAAATTTCATCCCCGTAGCTCTAATACTTTTCGAGTTATCGTGTTCACAGACAGACAGACATGATTCCAAAATTGTGTTTTTCGGACTCGGGAAGGTCTAAAACGTGGAGATTTGTCAAAATCTCGAGTTCTAATTTTTTGACGATTACAATACTTTCTCTTTGTATACTTCGTAGACGAGAAAGTAAAAACACGTAGTATACTGCACGGAAATAATCGCAAAGGCGAGATGTTTCTGCAAAGATATCCCCACTCTTTTCTTTTAAGCCTCCCACAGAAGGTCAGTGATTAATTTTAGACTGCTAAAACTAAAATTAATGGGTATTAACTATATTAATTACGATCTTGTTTACCTGTGCCTGTTAGGCTCATTGCGCCCAATATCGAATATTACGCCCGGCGGGATTGTTAACTTTAATAAAGAGATAAGTGTTAGCCTACAAAGAGAGTTTTGAATTCGTTTTACACTCAAAACATTTCACAATTACGTACTGTAATTCACTGATACAAAATAGTAACAGATGTTCATGGCTTAGCCGAAAAAATCATTATACCGTTATTACACTGTATTTTAATAGCTGCGTATGTATAAAAGCTGAAACGAATGCTTTAATCAATAAATCAAAAAGATTCCACGGGTTTCACGCGACTCTTATTTCCAAAAATCAAACCCATGAGTAAGTGCTATTTCAATAGCCTTTATCACAAGACACCTGGATAAGAGATAACGAAGTAAACATTTCAGTCCATGCGAAGGAGATAAATATGGAAGCTTTGCTCTTCCCGCAGCCGAATAAGAAGAAAGAAAGAAAAAGAAACGAACTATCACAGAAACGAAGATCCGATCTCGAATCTCAATCACTGACAGTCAAAAGTGTTATTCGCTTCTGTTTGAATAACGATGAATGACTTCATGAGATAAAAGAGCACAAATGAAGAGCCCTCGAAAAAAGAAACCACTTCAAAGAGTGGGTTTTCGAAAAGATAAGCACACCTGTGGGAGAGCGTTTATTCTCTAAATTAGAAAAGAGTAGAAGAATCTTAATGGGGGGGGGGGCAAATCTTCGCGGGAGTATTTCCATAACACATCTTAGCAATGCAGAGCAAAATTTAAAGCAGCAAGCTAATAATGCAAATTTAATATTGTTCGGAAATGATGCTGTGAAGCATTCAAAAAGAGAGCTTATTCTG
>BGPR01000131.1:1068253-1078898 GCA_013235015.1 Araneus ventricosus
GCTTGCATCACGCCACGTCACGGCGAATGATACAAACCAGCTTCCCAGCTTGAAACACAACTATTTGCTGGGTGAGAAATCAACCTCACGCCGCATTAGCATTCATCTCCAGTAAGTGTAATCCATTAAATTTGATGCGAGCAGTGCGTCCGCACAATCGTATTCACGGATCATCAATCAATGTCTCAGTCGTTCGGAGCGACGCATGTTCATTCATAAATTCTTCAGACAGGAAACTGGAACAATATCTGCAGTGGGATTGAATGCATGCCGTATTAATTACAACACACGTCTTTGTAGAATGTATGTTCAACAAGACAAATAGGACCAGAACATGATGAAAGGTTGAATACGATTGTATTTCCTTTTATGTCATCAACGATTTACATTCGATTCATTGTTATAAACAAAGTGTGATGATGTGTATTATGGAATAAAATTTCATTTTGATGTGAAATTTTCTTCACAGAACCCCAAAACAATGGCTTTTCAGCATATTAAATAAAAAATAATGGTTGTTTTGACTAACATAAGAAGTATAAATACAAGACATGTCAAGATATAATTTAATGCATTTTCTTAAATTGCAGTTAAAATTATTCTTGAAATTTCATAATCGAATCTATTTTTTTAAAAAAATTTCCATCGCAGAAATTAAGGAGACTACATCTGAAGGAAAAGTTAGAAAAAGTTCGTCAATACTTTCAAAAATTTCGTATCGCTTCATTTTGGGATGTTTTCTTCAAAATATGTCACTAAAATCATTCAAAACATTGGTATTTCAGAAATCTTGCGATACGTCATTATTACAAAGTTTTCTACCAAACTTGTTTATTTAAACATCTTGCCCCTTGCTTTTCTTAATCAGTAATTTCTCTTTTGTGATCTTTTTTAAAATTTAATCGTTACATTCTACAAATTTTTGTATCAAAAAGAAATGAAAATATTACCTTATCGATTTGCATTAATCTGTTATTACTTCATGAATTTGCATCCTTACTGTTTATTGATAATTGTTCAAAATCTCAAGAGATTCAATGAGAAGTAAATAAAATTTTCGAAGGTAATATTTTAAATTTTAATACACAAATGAGTCAAGTTCTTTTAGTTAACAAAATTCTATAAGTAGAGAGTATTTTACTAGGTCTTAACATTTTTAATAAACATTATGCTGTTTTATATGTTAAGGTCGGTTCAGGTCAGTGCTTTTTAAATTGTGGGTCGTGCCCCT
The DNA here is from genome assembly GCA_013235015.1 of Araneus ventricosus. NCBI lineage: Eukaryota > Metazoa > Arthropoda > Arachnida > Araneae > Araneidae > Araneus > Araneus ventricosus. Next base: position 1,069,485 of record BGPR01000131.1, read on the forward strand.
AAGTGCGATCGGTTTAGAAAATACTGGTGTCGCGAAATTCTCATAAGGCTTTCTTGTATTCTTCCAATAACTGTAAGAGAAAATGTTCTTCCAAGTTGTAAGAAAATTGTCTTCCCATAAGGGATTACACGAAAATTTTCTAATTTATCATTTTTAATTGGATTTTCTTTAAGGTACCATTAACTACTGCTTCATTTTCTTTTTTTCTCCCTATTTTCTAGTCTCGAAAATGTTTCCCACCGGTTACGGGATACGAGAGAAAAAGTAGAAAAAGCAAGTCTCTTTATACAGGTGCATCTAGACAAAGAATAATGAACAGTGACTATGTTATATTTAAAGGGTGGTATCCGTTATTTCATAGAATAACTAGGTATGTCATGATAGCTGAATACCTAGTTATTCTAGGAAATAACTAAATTATAAGCTATAATAGTAACAACTACATTCATTAAGTTGAATGGCAAGCAACTGCAATGGAATCTACCTCTAAGCTTAAAAAATTAATTTTAATTTAGATTAATGAAAACTAATATTATTTTTCTCATAAAATGAACTAAAAAGGTTGCCAGATTAATTCAAGAAAATTAGTCAATAAAATCAACAAAAAGATAATTTTCAACGTAAAATTTATCCAGAAAATAAAATTCCAAATCCGATAAGAGTAACACTCTGAGATCAATCAGTGAGACTCCAACAGAATGAGTGACTCACTATCTCTTTCATTCCCAATGAAACTCACATTAGAAAGAAAAAAAAGATTAAAAAATCTCACAGCTCTTTAAGAGAAAAAGTCATTTAATGACAGATATCATTAGCTTCATTTCCTCCTTAATGACACGAGATTTGTCATTAAACTCAAACGATGAGTGTGACGGCACGGAATATTCAAACGATAAAGGCACGGAATATTCAAACGATAAAAAGAATCGTAATCGAAAGAAGGTTTAATTCCATAAGCTTATCTTTTTTAATTCCAACAGGAAATTTCTAGGTCAGCATTTTAAAAATGCAAGAAAAGTGTGAGGCGTAAAAGATAGGTATGGAATTTTTATTAAATATTGCATAGTCTGACGTTATATTGGATGATTTGATTTGCTAGATTTACGTCCCGGTATGAGATCACAAAAGGACTACCTCGGTACGCACCTAATAATTTTGAACCGTGTGGGCAGATGGCGAGAAGCATGATGGCTACGGAGCCGGAGCTCCACTCTCCAAACTTTCGCACAACACCAATGCGAGAAGTTTGCCAAATGACATGATGGAAGATTTAACTTGCACCAGGTCTACATGAATTGGGGCTCGAACCCGCAATATTCCCATCGGGACATCACAATCCTAAGCAACACTGGCATATATGTAACCGTCTTTTCAAAGCAAGTGAAGCAAACAAGTACGTTTACTTTAAATCTTTTAGACAAAATTCCCAAGAAAGATTTCAATTTTTTTTATGGCTAACTGAAACATATGCTGAGATAAAATGCAATTAAATAAAAAATAAAAATATTTTTTATTAAGAATATTCATTATTACAGAGGTTAAACAAAAAATCTTTTTCATACAAAATTTTTAAAAAAAGATCACATAATCTGTAGGATAGAAATAGCATGGGATAGAAATAGCATGGCCTAATAGTTGATGCAACCTTAAGCTTTAAAAGTCGAAAATGTTTAGCAGTACGTAATTCTTATTTGAAGTACAAAAAGGATTCAGATACTAACAGCCAACGTTATAGCACTCACGCTTGCAATATAGAAAATAAGTCCATTCAATAAAAATATGCATTTTTACAAAATATAATTTTTTAAGGTACCGATAAAATACATCTAATACACTTATCATTGTGTGAATAATTAAAGAGCAACGGCGTAAGAAAAATGTAATGTAATAATCACAGTTAATAAATGAGAGCAACTTATAAAGTTAACAATTGTCAGTTCGGCTACGGCCTGATTCGACTCAGTCTTCTTCAAAGTGGAATGATTTTCAAAACGGATTTTCCACTGATTAGTTGCTTCAACCAGTTTTGCTACTCGAGTTAGAAATACGAAGGGTCATTGGGTTGCATTCAATCATTTCGAAAGATTCAAAACATTCGGTCTTCAAAGTTCTTCGCTCTTTCGTAGTGCCGGAAGAAAACGACACTTCAATTTTTTTAAATAGTGACATTTACAAATGTCATTATTTATAAAAAAATGCAAAAAAGTTACACTAAAAGCTGTGTTTTCATAGCTTAATCTTTCAATAATTTTATTTATGGATAAAGGAAATAAATCGTCGCTTAACAAGCAACACCACCTACCTCAATTTTTTGGCATTTCAAAGAAGAAGAAAATACTCAATTTTTCGCAATCAATAGCGGATAATTCTGTTTTCTTTTAAAATTCTGGTGTAAGCATAAGACCGCATATTCCTACCAGAGGAAAAAAAATTGAGAATTATCCGTTATTGGTTGCGAAAAAATGAGTATTTTCATGCTCCTTGAAATTTCAAAAAATTGAGATAGGTGGTGTTCCTTGTTAAGCGACGAAATCATACTTAAAATTTTGCGTTGAAAAAAATCATTAAATTTCAATCTAATAGGCCCGTTTTCAAAGAAAGAAGATTCTAAAGAGGAGTCTATTAATTATGAGTGATATAACTTAAAAATTAATAAAAAAACTTCAGTTTTTTTTATACACATACAAGTATAAAACATGTACCTAAAACTTTTCAATATACAAAAAATAAGAGAAGCTAATCACACAAATTAATCAACCGGCTGATAAGGCAGAAAAAATATCTACTTTTACGAATTTATTAGACCTTGAAAATCTTTTACAGTTGATAATTTTATACCTCATTTTGAATAATGTTTAAAAGTGTCAGATTTTGAAAATTTTATTTATGCTTATTTGTACAACAAAATGTGAACTATTTAAACAAAATGTGTCATTTAAAAAAACTTAACAATTCATAAAATAAACTGATTTATTTAATTTTCATTCCAGTTAAACGAACAACAAAATAACCCCGAATTATCAGTTTTTATATTGTGCCGGTAATAAAATATTTAAACTTATTAGACATGTTCTACCAATTAACATAACCCAAAAAATATATAAAAATATCCATTTTCATCACAGTAATTACATTACAGTGACAAGTGAAAAAAACTTACAATTAACATTCTTTAATCGATTTTTAAAGAATCTTTTCCTCATCAAAAACTGAACCTCAAATATCATTCGGAAGAAATCTTCATGATACATTTATTTCTTATACATTGAAGGAACTTGTCAAGCTTGCAAAAATCAAAACTCTAATAACCGTTAAAAAGAAATATTGAAGACATTCTATAATTTGCTTTACATTGAATGAAAGTACCAAACAAATAAAAAATAAAACTCGAATACCATCCAAAAGAAAAGTTTTCAACCCATTACAATTAGCTCTACAATAAATAAAATCTATGAAATTCCCATTCATTTGAACCAGAGCTATTTTACCCTGCAGGTTTCGACCTGAAGTGTGGTTGTGGAGAATAATACAGGAGTAATACCAAAAAAAAAAAACTTTCACAGAGCTATCTTTTTTTCTTAGATTCGTCACTGTTTATATGCAAAAACTTTTCAGAATACAACCAGAATAAAAAAAATTCACTAGGATTTATTGAATAACTATTAAAATTGATTTTTTAAACTTATCAATCATCATTACTAAATTTTTGTATTTATTTCCCTATTTTGATGATGGAATTTTTAAGACGAAGAATGCGGAGTCGCGAGAAGAAAAAGCGTCAGAAGCCCTGATTTAAGCCATCAGTTTTATCATCTAACTCTCAATTCCATTAAAATAATCAACTTTCCGAAACAAAGAGAATGTATGAAAGCAAACTCAACTAGCAGCTCCGAGAATTAACGAATAAACATGAAAACAAACTCAACTAACACTTCAAACATTAACGCATAAAGCCAGGTGAATTAAGAATGCACGCGGAAATCCTTTAAGAGACGTTCAAAGAGTAGATGGAATTTGGAGAACGCAGAGTTTGTTGGTGAAAATCACGTTCACACAGAGGAATGTGTAAACATCCAGCCGCTTTAGACCGGATTTTTGCAAAAGGGAGAGCTGAGCGCCACTGGCCATGATAATGACACTTGGAGGTAGAGTACCATGGGAGAAAGTGACTCCAGGAACCTGTTTCATTTTGTTTTCCCACGTGTAAAAACCAAGATAATGATAACGAACAAGACCATGAACTTGCTTAATTAAAATGCTCCACTACACTTCACAGAATGATGAGTTGTTTACTAAATATGTGGAGATGATACGGCGATTCTTATTAAACACATACTTGTCACATTTCTGGTGAACAAGATAAAGCGAAAGTGTTAATGTTTTGTTTTTATACAATGCTGAACAGTGATGAAATGCTGTGAGTTAAATGTTAATAGTATGTAAAAGTTTAAGAGATAACTTTTTAAAAATGCGTATAAAAAGATGTAGTATACGAGAGAAACTATAAACATAGATAAACGGACAAGATAAAAAAAAGTTATCGAGAGTTTAAGAGAATAAACTGTTAGTAATCTTAGCTCAAATAAAAAAAAAAGATTAAAATGATATAGAGGATGCTTCACAAAGAATTGATATGCATTTCTTTTTGAAGTTTATTGGCGTTAAATGAACACTAATAATAAACGAAATTAGCAATAGCACACAATGCTTAGCTTTGTCTAAAAGATGCTCAAATTAGCAAGCTGCTAGTATATCATTTTACATGCAGAGACCATCTATTAAAATAAAAGGTTGGGTTAGGCTTTGTGCTAAACGTACCAGAAAAAGGTGTCTCCGTTGATAGATAAACAGTTGTAGCAAATTTATCCGTAAATATATTCAACCCTACTTACATGCATTTTTCTCCTTTACTTTCACGAATTTTATTATTTTTATATATTTTTATACAGCATTCAAAAGGGAAATGTACGAATTGAATGCATAAAAACTGCGTTGCGACAAATTAGTTTCGGAACTATTCCACATCTTGCTGGAGGAAAAACGTAAGACAGCATGCGGTTCGATATTAGCTAACTTAATCGGTTACCGTTTTTGTGACTATGACGTCACAGGAATTAATTCCACTGGCAAATACCGTACCAGTTTGTGCAGTGTTGTTAAACAATAACTGTTGGCCAATAAAATAATAATATCCTGTTCGAGATTTATTTTGTTATTATTATAACGCCCCCTCAGTAGCGTAGCAAGGACAAGTGACACCCGGAGCATAACAGGATATATAAATTGACTACATAACTTTTCTGAACCTAAGGTTTCGGGAAACAAAACTTAAAAATATCGCAGTTCAAGAAACTTAAATAAATCTCCTGCAGACTTAACTTCCGTTTAACTAGCATCAGTGTCATCCATAACGTATACTCTACACTCTACACTTGAAACATAAACAGTTCCACATTGTAATTAATACCCTTCGAAACCAACCACAGTTATACCCACTCAATTTCTTCATGAATATTTTATTCATTCATCGCTTCAGAATGAAATATTTAGACACTACGTATTTAATTAGAGGAAGATGACACACAAGAACAAGTCCATCCACTTGAATGCACGTTACGAGGTATTGGAAATCTAATCGCCGTGTGCCCTTGAGAAATCGTCCATGCAGCAGTCATCGGTAATTTGGTTTGGCGTCTGAAACCAGTGTTAAGATAAATTCGTTTTCATTACCCTTTCCGTTCTGACATATAGCGGTGAGTGTGCCACCTTCTGCGAAGTTGGGTGATAATTAAATCATACATCACGCCGCATGTCATGCATGTCAGAGGCAACAAAACTCTTCCCATTTTTCTTTTCTTTGTTTGCATGTGACCTACAGTTGCGTCGTTTGAAAAGAAAGTCGGTTCTTTCACCTCAGAGTTCGAAGAGCTCGTGACTTGTCCGAGTTGTAATCGTTTGATCACGAGTCATTGCAGCGTGGTTGCCATCTGCTACAGAAGTTAAAAGTAAATAATTTTAAAGATCGCGATTTGTTGTGAGATTGATGTCAATGTGCTTTGACATTATAAGCAACTGACGATTACCCTTTAAGGGATGAGTAGACATTCGTTTGGTCGAAATAAGCGACATTTATAACACAAAAAATGGATACTATTCACGTGTCATCATAGACATATGACAAACTACCTGCGCATGCCATCTAGTATCTAACTACACGTTCACTTATGCAGTGCTGCAACGTGTCGTTTCTTCCTCCTGTAAATTTTTGTTAACTTGTTGCGTTTTTAATTAGGCAGCGGTATTGAGAATTGTCAAGTTTTAAGAGAGGTCATCCCCTCGGGTGTTGCGATTTTTCTTCCACTTCATGTCCGCGTCACTGCTTAAATAACCATATGGTTATAGTTGCAGGGGCGTGGAGTGGTGTTATGTTATGCAAGAAGCGCAATGGGATTCCAATGTATTTTTTTGATTGGACAAGTACATGACACTTGTCTGCACATTATCAGTACTGATAACTACACTGTACTGATCATGTACAGTAATCCGGTCATGATCAATTATTCGATAAAAGAATGAAGTAATATTAACGATTTTAGCTCAGATGAGCTATCATTTATACAAAAACAAATTAGTCAATGAACACTATCAGTTATTGTAAAAGAACTTTTAGATGTAAATAATATAAATGATTTGTAACACTTCTAATTATTAATGAATTCTTATACGGTAGTCTGTATAATCATGATGCATTTCAAATTCTTTAGGAGTTCCTTTGCCCTTACATTTAATAAAGCGTACAGCTTAACTTATACTTATTATTTGATATTAAATGTTTTGAACATTCCAAATTAATTAAATTTGAGTGGAAACTGAATATGCCAATTTTTTCCTCTCTGAATGATACTATTCAAACACACTTCATTTATTTTGACATTTCTGTATTGCATATAGAAAAATCCATTTAATGAAACATTCTGAAAAGTCAAAAGCAAAATTTATACTCAACTGTCACGAAAACAATAACATACGGTCAAGATTTTTTTTTACCACTCAAATAGTAAAATTGCCTTCCTTGTTTGAAATACCAGTTCTACGAAAGTATCTCATATCTTTGAGAAAGTGAAATTTCTAGTAGTAAACATTTCTCAAAACCAGATGACTTTAGCAGTGAAATAAAATTTAGATAAAAAATGAATAGAGTAAGATTTGTTATCAGTAGATCACTTTAAAGAAATGTTTCGAAATCCTTCTTTATTTTTAAAAGTTCATATTTCAGATAAAGGATTTATGAATTAACCATAATGTAACGCAGCATTTTTCTTGAACTCAACGAATTTATTAAGTGCTTTTGAAATTTTATACAATTTGAGGTAATAGATCATTGCCAGTCAACTTTTAACAAGTTTTGTTTCAAAATGTGGATAGATATAAACTGAATTCCAAAACTAGGAAACTTCCATATTTTTCTGAAGAAAAAAGAACAAAAAAATATTGGAATTTTCTAACGTATATAACAAGGAAAAATTTTTAGTTTAATTTAGTTAATGGGTAGTTATCAAAAGTGCAACATGAACGTTTTTATTTCTCTGCGCAATAAAACAACAACCATTCGCGGAAGTCGCTAATCCATTTCTGCATGAGAAATTTTGTGCTATCATCGGACCTAGTTCGGGAATAAATTAATGAAAATAAGCATTAATGAACGAAAATCCAATTTAAAAATAGTTGTCTAGTAAATTTTAATCAATTCTTTCAAGTCACTGGTCTACTTGCTGAATAATCTGAAAGTAGAAAGACCTATGAGAATTTTCACAACCAGAATACTTTTCTAAGTGACGACTCCATTTAAGGTCATGACCCATAGTTTAAGAATCCCTGATCTGTCGCATTCTAGGAACAACATTAAATCCAGGATAAAGTAAGTTGAAAAGGGTAAAAAAGTATCTTCGGAAATAATCTCCGAGCTGGATTGGAAACAATTTTAATTGAAGAAATTGCACCTGGATAATTGTTTCAAAACTTAATTTCACGAATTAGATAATGATCGTTGCTTTGTTTTCCGTAAACAAAGAAGAAATCACGATTCCTTCTAACCTTCTTTCCGTGACAGGAAACACAACGGAGTGAGTTTAATTATTATCACGCAAAGAACCGAAATAGAAGAGTCACGTTCCGACTCTTTAATCATTAAACAACGTCTTACAGTTCGATTGCTAGTCACGTAACTGAAATTTCATAAACATTTATTTGTAACAAGTAACTTTTGTAGCAGGTGGCGTAAAATATGCCTGTCCAACTCTTCATCGGTTGCAGCAAATGATCTTGCAGCTCAGCTCCAAGAAAAGAAATGGGCTGTTTTTGCCACTGAATTTTCTAGGAAGTTTCTAGTTTTGCTAGAAAGCTTCGTGACAAATCCGTAAAGCTCTATTCGTATGAGGAATTTTAACCTTTTGACTATTTTACTTCTTATTTTTCTATCTAAATTAGGTAAAATTACAAATCATTACTTAAATTCAATGATTTTAATACAGAAGAGCGAGATGAAATAAAGCGGGATTACGTAATCTATACATCCGATGGCCCTCGTGTATGGTGTGAATTCGCACATATTTTTATGACATTTAATAAAAAAAAACAATATTATGTCCCATACATTGTCACTTTGCGATCCTGAACGTAAAACGATACATCAAAATGCTGATATAACCTATTGTTATACCGTCCATGAATAGATAGTTGGAGGCATATTACAGCATGAAAATGCTAAAACTCATACTCAATCTGACGTGCCATTTTACCGTGTTCCCCATAATAACCAGATCTATCACCAGCTGAGCATCAGAAAACAAAAAATACCTCACTATCACTATTATCACATATTACATATTCAACTTCAACAGCATATCTGCATAAATTGCTGTTTTGGATTCCCCAGACTGGTCTTCCATTTTTGTCTGTTTTTTGTCACATAGCAACGAGTTGTAATAATATTTCAGAATAAGCATAATAATAACAGCTTCTATTCAGGTAGATAAATAAATATTGTTATCATACTTTATCACAGAACCCAAAACATTTATTTAACTTTAATTTACAATTTTACAAGTCACTGCATAAATTGTCAAAAGAAGGGAATTAGCGTCTCCCATCAAAAATATCAAATCACGAAAGACACCACTTGCGTCTCGGGTAGTAATGTGTGAAGATTGTTTCTTGTCAAATTTCCGCTTACACAAATGCAATAGTTAAAGATAAACTATGATGAAAATTAATTGGCTTAGATAAAAGTAACCATTAGATAAGTTTGATTTAATCTAAGCAACTATTTAAACTTTTCTGACATGAATGAACTTCCCGTTCATCGTAAGTACTTCAGATTCTAAAAGGTAAATATTACAGTCAAAAGGAACTTTC
>BGPR01000131.1:1078908-1091897 GCA_013235015.1 Araneus ventricosus
GCTGCATTAAAAATAACAGTGCACTTCAAATTATTCCTGCTGCCTGGTGGATACGAATTGAATCATGCACATGAATCATCTTCTACAGCTGTATTAAAAATAACAGTGCACTTTAAATTATTCCTGCTGCCTGGTGGATACAAATTGAACCATGGACTTGAATAATCTTTCTACAGAAAATATAACATTTCTACACTTCCACGGCAGTGTTAGTTAAAAATGGGCAAAACATGGACTTAGTCCAATTTAACTCAGAATCCTCCATTTATAGAAACATGAATTTTTTAGAAATACAGTAAATAAAATGAATTTAAAAAGACACTTTTAAGAATTTGAATGCCCGTAATAAATTCTTAAAAGAAGTATGAAGATTAGTTTGACTAAAAGCATATTTCAGTCGATCGATACTGTACTAAGCTACTTACTTCCTCCATATATTCAAAGGATAAGACGCTTAAATAATACATGAAAGCAAAGAAATCCGAAACTGCATTTTGAGAAGAAATGCAGCTTAAAACAGATTATATATATTTTGGGGCTTCGAATATTTATTTTTTAATAAGAAACAGAGTACTCTGCTTTCATTCAAGCATATTTTTTAGATTTTTAGTTTTTTTCTAAGTCAGGAAAACTTGGTGATGACTTCGCCGTATTGTTTGCTTAATTTTTTTCTCTGAAAACAATGAGATATAATTGATGGAAATGTACAACGAAATTGATAAACATGATTTTTAACAACATGATCAACTTTAATAATGAGTCTTTTTCTGCATTTATCTGGAATTTGTATTAAAAATGAAATCTGTATACATAATTATGATCGTGAAAACGTTATCATGCTAATTTAAAGAATAGACACTGGATTCCATTTAAATAAAAACATTAAGTTTTTTGCTATTGTTTATATTTCGAATCCTTTCTTTTAATGGATACTAAGCTATTTAAAAATACTTTAAATTTAATAATTTAAAGTATTTTTATTCCTGAATTTTTTTAAAAAAAACTTCTATCTTTTTGTTATTTATTTTTCAAATAAATATGTTAGTTAGATTTCCGTCATATTGAAATAATAGTCATAAAAAATTATTCTTGAAATTTAGGTTTATTTTTAACTTATTAATCAATCACAAACATGATTACATCTTATTTGAAAGGAGGGTCGAAACGTTGCTAACATTTGCAACGAAGAAAAATCCCAATAAAAAATCATGCATCTTAAAACTGGCGCAATTAATTGAGAATACAAATATAATTTATCCACAAAACAATCAGTAATACAAGGAAATGTGAATCATTGCACTTCTGATTAACAACCAAACGCAATATCGTTTAAAGCGAAAGAAATTTCTCAATGAGTACAAGAGAAATCAATCGATTCCTACTGTTGTAACCGTGAACTCTGGCAAAGCGATTGAATGTCACTGGCAGATAAAAATCCACCAAGAACAATTTCCTCTGTAAATTCCACTTCCTTGTGCCATTGTCTAAAGCGGAAGCCCTTCCTATTCGTTCAAGGCCTGCCTGCGCACACCTGTCACCTTTCAGACCCTTGCATCCCTCTATAGATGTCGCCCCCGAATGTCTCCCACGCACTTCCCTGTGTTTTTTGTTCGAAAGCAGCCTCGAGAATTAGCAGAAGAACAAGAGAATGGGGACAAGGAGATCTTAAGCTGCTGTTGGTGAAAGCACCATCACCGCACCTTGACTTACCATCAAAAGTGCATTGTGGATTATGTAAATTGCAGTTGATGAAGTGAAAGTTAAGGGGTTTTTGAATATGTGCCAAATAAAAAAGGACACGGTCACTGTTCGGCATGTTTTGAATCAATAGATGTAGTGAATACTGTTTGTTTAGTAAATGTCAGATTTCTGATATTTACTGCATTCAATGGCAACAGAATGCCCTTATTCTAGGTGTCAATAGAACTCACCGTTGTAAATACGAATTGCCTAACAAACGCGACAAAGAAACGCTCACACACAAAAGGAATCGTGAGTCACGTCAAAAAAACTTTCATGTGGGAACAAAACCATTTTTTTTCCTTCTTTTGTTAGTAAATATATAAACATCAATGCATATGACAAGTATGACAAAACAACTTTCTAATTTTTCGAATGCTGCACAGGTTCGTTTAAAATGTCGCGAGTAAGTTGGGAATCGTGTCGTAAGTAAATTGGATATTAGGAATTTAGCGAAAAATGTTTTCTTTTATTCTAAATTTCTGAAGAAAAAAAAAGTTCTGAACTACAGTGAAAGCTATAGAACGAATTTATTAAATTGAATATTGTAAGTATTGTAATATTGACTGAAAGCCAAGTGACTGAAACGGTATTTAGTCAGAACTGTCAAACCCTACAATTCCACAAGTTTAATTTATACATTACGAGTATTTTTAAATTATTTTAAACATAATAATTCATAAATTTTTTACAAATTATACTGATAAAAATTATTAATTCCAAAACTTAGGCAGTTAAATTTTATTTCTATAAACCTGAACAGAATTAATATGTAGATGGTACCAGAGCAACATTCGCGGGCATAAATGGAATGCTTTTGAATTGGTAAAAGAACAGATAGTTTGAAAAATGTATACATAGAATACAGTTGTATCCAAATATAAATATGTAAACGATGCCAGTAACAGCATATGAAGGCCTAAATGGTATATTTTGTCTTAATTCTTACAAAAACAAAATTTCAAAAATACCACATTCCCATCACGTTTCAAAAAAATACTGCCAAAAGATCACTATTGCATCTACGATCAAAATGCAGTAACAAGAGAAAAATCAAGAATATACAAACATTAGAAATGAAAGGCTTTCGTATGAACTGTTATTAGTTTCCAACAGCAATGACTGGGGTATTCAACCACAGCAGAATTCAAACAACTACGTTGGCGGTTGAAAAACACAAAAGAAATAATTGCCTATTTAATTCTCTTACTTGCCGTCAATATCAACAACTCCAACACTGACCCAACAATAAAATCCTCAACGTTTTAGTGCCACTAAAGAGACATTTGAACGAATACCAATAATAATAATAATAATAATTGTTAATAATGGAAAACCTGTTCTGGAACTAAATAAATTTTACGCTGCGATAAAGGAAGAGCAAAAAATGAGACCAGACAACAGAATAATAATAGCAATGGTTTTCCTGAAGGATTCCTCCGGAAGCTGTGCCTTCTTTTCGGCTATTGCACTCGGTCGGTTTGACAGAGACGGAAGAGTAGGGGAAAAAAAGAATATTAACATGTGTTAAAAGAGGAAAACCACAAATAAAAACCCATTAGGTTAAAGATATAAGCAGAATGGGCGAAGGAAGCCAAAATAAATACTAATTCTATTTCAAGATCAGTTTATGGTACACTATAACATGTTCAAGATGCATGGGCTACTACTATGTATAAAGGGGGTTTCGGAATTATAAAGCACGTGTGGTAGGTGACGGTAGGGGAGTTGCTATAAAAAGCTTCACCCAAATCATGGTAAGGATGGGAAAACCTAACGGTTTTTCTGTTTCGGTTAACCAGTTTTTTTCCGGTTATTTTTTTTAAATCCAATAATCGGGTAAAAGAAACCAGATCGGAAGACAGGCTCGATTTTAGGTTCGATTAGACTAAATTTACCAAGTTATGAAGTCTTGAATTTCATCATCTTAGGCCAATCAACGACAACCACCTCCACGAGGCGTCTGTTGGTTGGCGGATTACTGAAAGAATCTTTATGAACAGATAAATATTGACCAATGGATTGATTTCCTGTAAAAACAATATTAATAAAAAAATTGTCTACAAACGACGTTTGGTTTCTTTTCTATAAAAAAACCCCCGAAAACCGGTCATTTTGAGCGGTTATAACCGCAGGTGAAAAAAACCTGGATAACCAAAAACTGGCTTTTTTTTCAATAACCGCCATCCCTAAATCATGGGTTACGGTAAGATGATTCTATCAGCTTGTACTAGTAGCTAGATTCTAATTCAAGATCAGGTTCCGATACACTAGAACATGTTAAAGATACATGGGCTACAACTTCTTGTAAGAGGGGTTTTGTAATTATAAAAATATGTGGTGGGTGATAATAGGAGAGCTTCTATAAAAAAATACTTTGCCCAAATCATGGGCAGTCCATTGATTCTGCAAGCTTGAAATAGCTGCTAGAAGAGGGTAACATGACCCGCGGTTTAAAACAAACATTTAAGAATATCAAACAGACTATCTCATAATTATTTTAATTAGCTAGTAAAGAAAACATCACAGTTAAGAGCTACATGAATAACTTTAACTGAATATTTAAAAAAAAAAGTCCAAATACGGTACATATAAATTTTAGTTAAATTTGCAGGTTAATGATTTTTGAAGGAACCAACCAACAAAATTGGTACACATAAAGTTGAATTTAACCCTTTTTCATCTTTTTCAAACGTGTGAAGGTGGTATATCTAATTCACTTGTTCTAGCATAAATATATAAACCAAGTGGGATTAGAACCAGCTATTAGGCCCATGACGCAAGGATTGCATGATTAAGGGAAAGTATGGCATCTTGGCCAAACGACCTAGGACACCTCAGGTAGAGGTCTGACTTAGACGCAACTTCAATCTATACTTATAAAAGGCAATGTTTGTGTGTGTGTGTATGCTTGTGTGTGTGTTTGCTTGTGTGTGCGCGCGCGATGTCGATGTCCAGACGAATCTATAGCACTTACAGTCTTGAAATTTGGCACACAGGTAGTCTTAATGGTGACTCAATGCACCATGAAGCCGGAATTTTAAAATTTAATCTACAAAATTTTTTATTTAATATTTTTGGTTGATTTTTCGCTTTAATTTCTCAATAGAATGGTTTCGGATAAATGTACGAAAAAAATATATACACCATCGAAAAGAGAACACGATTTCCGTCCTAATGAGGTTAGTTTTGAATTTCTAACGTAATTTACTGAATTTTGAGAAATTTTTAAAAAATAGTCGGTTAACCCTAAAAAACTTCGTTTGGGATTTTAATTTCTCGCATCCGCCGTTCTAATTTTGTTATCAATTTTAAATTTGTTGAAGTAATAAATATAACGTTTATCCGTGATTTAAAACAAGAATGGTAAAAATTGAATAGTTGATTGAATTTTAATTAATTTTTTTTCTGAAGTGGTAAACAATTTTCACTTCAAAATTCCCTTCACGTTCTTCGTAATCAAGGTCACGTGACGTATTTTCCCAACAGGCATTTCATCGAAAATGCATGTTGCATTTCATTACTTTGCATCACAACATGCATTTCATTACTTTGAAACCACGTGACGTCATAATCCCTTTGCTTCGCGTTTGATACCTTCAGTTACAGAAGGCTGGAAAAAATGAAATATGTCTTCAAGGAGCTATTTACATAATGTGGCTTGAAAGTTTAAACCTGAAGTGGAAGATTTCATCTCTCTCTCTCTTTCTTTTTTCCCTCTTCTTTTCTGATTCATACTGGATATATTTAAATACCGCAGAAATTATGTTTGTTCGTATTGTTCCATTTGAAATCGTTTAAAATTTCATTCGGTAAGCCTTCCCAACATGCATTATTGCAATTTCATTAGCTGACGGTGCAGAGCGCATGATACGTCATAACCTTCAACTGAATGCTTTCGCTTATTATTTTCGGCAGTGTCTTAACGTGTTTATTTGTCTCGCATATTTTGCTTTCTGTATAATAATCATTTTCATGTTGCAATTTTTTAATATTGTTTCAGATTAATGTACTCTGTACTGTTTTTCTACAGTTGAAATATCATTATCGCAAAGAAAACTAAGCGGGAAAATCAAATAATGTGCATCTTTTGTTTCGATTTTGTTTTCAAAACCTTTTCGTGTCATTGTGGGCGGTTCTTTTTAAGTCCTTATTCTACGGGCGACGCCGTGCGCGTACTGCTAGTAGTGTATAATATTATCACATATTTCTTTCATCAAATACAACTGAGGTTTTACAGATTGGTTTTTTGGGGAAAATATTAAGCCTTGACGTCTTGTTTGTTTTCTGATACCCAATAATTTGCTTTTAATCCCTCCCAAACTGTTTTAACACCCGAACTTCCCATTTTCACGAGCTTGAACACCCGAACTTCCCATTTTCACGAGCTTGAACACCCGAACTACCCTTTTTCATGAGCTTTAACACCTCAACTTCACTGTTTTACGAGCTTTAACACCTGAACTTCCCTTTTTCACGATCTTCTCCGACTCGATGTTTTAAAATACGATAACATTATAGAAGGTACACGAGTTTTCCACAAATGATGCAAAATGTTGTAACAGAATCTTCTGTACTCTTGTATGCAAAAATGAACTTTTCCTCAAAAAAATGCTTTATACTGTGAAATAAATCCAGTGCTTTTCCTACACAACGGACGACACAAAGAGGGCGATTCAAAGCTGGGGAACAAATAGAAAAAAAGTAAGAGATGAGACAAAATTCAGAGAAGCAAGCTCGTTACGTGGAAATGGGAAAAGGCAGGTGTGAGAAGAGTAACCCATAATTTAACAAACGAGGCACACACACACCGCTACCTCATGGTAACCTGCATTTTAAGCACGGGCTTCCAAACTAAGTAAAGTTTTCTTTCAGTGCCTAGTTAGGCAAAACAACAGAACTTAACTTGATTTTCTTTTTATTCTGGTTCATTTTAAGACGGAAGAAAAGTTTGGTGTGAACAAAGGGACTTAAAGAGTCTTAAAACGGATACTATATTATGAGAAATTCCGAATTATTACTAATAAAATGTTGAAAAATTAATTATACGACTAAATTTTCATTATTTGACAATTGATTCAATTTTATTTTCTCGTATACGAAATATACAAAGAGAAAGTTTCCTAAATGTCAAGAAATTCGATCTCGGGATTTTTATAAATCTCCATATTTGAGACCTGCTTGAATCCAAAAGAAACCATTTTTTGGATTCAAGTCTGCTTGCAAAACTATATATTTCTATCGCATTTTGGATGAAATTACTCAACGGGAAATCTGTCTGTCTGTTCGTCTGCATGTGAGCACGATACCCTGAAAAATGCGAAGAGTGAAACAGGTGAAATTTGGCACACGGTTTTTTATTACTATAATTGCTGATCTGTAAGTGGTCTCGACACCGAAATTGTATATCTATCAAATTTTAGCCCAAACGGTTAATGGGAAGAGACCCAAAATTCTCATCACCATACTATAAGCCAGAGGTTCCCTACCTGTGGTACGCGTACCCCTGGGAGTACGACCATTAGGGGGTAAGAGAAATTAAATTTGTTAATGGCTGAAACAATAAAGCATAAGGGATTAAAAAAGTTATAGAATTTTTCTCTACAATTAATACTTGCTATTTAATAACTATGCCACTTGAATAGTTGATTATTACGAAGTGGAGAATTTTTAGTTATCCTTATAACTTAAAACAAAATAATTACAATACTGGTTTAATTTACGTTGGTGTTGAACTAATACTATTGTAAAAATTATATAAAATGTAAAATCCAAAATAAATTTTGCAAATGTTATTAATTCGAGTCATTTCACTTTTAAGCTAATTTAAGCAAACCATAACATTATTGATAAAACTTATTTTCATAGTAGACAGATGGATGGGGGGGGGGTTGATATGCTAGTAAGGGGTACGCGAAAACAAAATGAATAATCAAGGGGTACGCAATGAGGAAAAGGTTGGGAACCCCTACTATAAGCTAAGTATAAAACGCGCGTATTGCTTAACCGCGAGGAAGCGCAAAGGGGTACCCAACATCCCACGCCACGTAAAATGTGAAAAATACAAACTTCCCATTAGTTGAAATGATTCAAATCCATGCTATCTGACTTTAAGGTCGCATTTAACAGACAGAACGTGTGTCAAGAAAATTCTTTTATTTTTTTTTATTGGAATTCACCATGCGGGATGTGAAACACTTCCTTGCTCGTCCTCGCGTCAGATTGCATTGTTCACTTGAGCAATCGTGTTAGGGACAGGAAAATAATATTGTCTCGCTATGTGAGTTTCAGTGAGGAAACAAGTGGATTGAAGAACATTCTGTATTTCTAAAATAGAGATTTTGGCGGGTACAAGATTTTTAAACCGGATAATAGTGTAAGTGAAAATGTCAAGAGATTGATGCAAAAGTTACATTATTCTGGAAGTAATGTAACTGTAGTCAGTCAAAGTCTTATCCGCTTTCATATACAAACTATTGGTGGAAAAGCTTAAAATTTTAGAACTATTCTGAAAAATAAAAGGATACTACGCCCTAAGATTAATTGGATATAAAGATGAAGCCAAGCAAAATTCTTATTTGGATTTCTAAAAAAATGGTTTCCTCTGTACCAAAGAAAATTAGAAGCAGTATTTTTCTATCCAAATTGCATAACGATTATTATATTGATGATTGTTTACTGTAAAAAATGTTAAAACCATGTATGTAAGAAATATACTTTTCTTATGTTCTCGCTATGCGCTGAATAATATATTTTTTACTAAATTTTTCTTCTAAAACTTTGTTTCTGTATAACTAGAACTGTTGGCATAAATCTTTCGGAACAGATATAGCATAAAAATGTTGCTAATTTTGCTTAAACAGCGAAATAACGAATTGGGGTGTCGCACACCCCCTTGCGCGTCTTCGCGTTACTCTTCATAGCGCGCCTCCTCCCGGGTAATCGAGGACAGATCACATCCGCAGGTTCTTATTGGCATTCTTTGTACTAAAGATATTTACAACAGATTATACTGGAAAAAGGAAGTGCACGTAAAAATTTGCGTAGATGAATGCCTAGCTTTCAGGAACAAGGAATTCCACAGAATTACGATGATTTGAAGAAACAAGAATTGGTGTTTCCGACTTTGATGCTTACTTCTACTATAGAGAAGGGTTTTTCAAAAGACTTCCTACTTGTGAACCCTTTTTGTAAGGAAAGAAATTCGCATCTATGATAAAAAAAAATTAAAAAAAAAACTTTCTAGCGGGTTCTCAGTGTACATATACGTATGGAAATAAAAAAAGACTTATAAAACATTGACAAAACAAAAATAATTACAGATATAATGATAATGCATCAAATCCAGGCGGTTTTCTTTCATTTATATCACACTGTAATATTTAAAAATCGCACAGAAGCACGCTTGATCCCAAATTTCATATACGCGATCACATGCGGCCTCAAGCTCAGGCTTAAAAGCTCTACTAAATCTGCCACAATTTTACACAGAATTATGAAATAAAATTGCAGTTCAATAATACCAACTTAAAAATCTTCCAAAAACAAGCTTTTATTAGTGAGCTAAAATGTAAATTTTTTTAAAATCATAAATGGGGATCAAAAATAGTTGAAGTGTGAAGTACTGATAGAACAGTCCCAAGCAAATTAGATTTTCAATGATATTTATAACATATTTCAACTTTTAATGAACGTTTAGGAATTTTCTTTTTTATAATATCCTGTAGAACATAATTTTATCATATAGTCCATGCTTTTCTAATTTTGTTTTGATCCTCCCAGAAAAATTCATAAAAAAATATTTTCTATCCTTATAGGGCACTCATGAAATCATGCTTAAAACAAACTCTTTTATTGTTATTATTTTATATTTTTTAGTCATTAATGTATAATCCATTATTATAAATATTATGGAATCGTTTTTCCCCAAAAAATTCACTACCAGGCGGTGCTGCTCGTATGAAACCAAATAGAATTAAAATTAATCGATTAACTAATAATTAAGTTCTGCAACTATTAAAACATTGTATTGTGATTGAGAACACATAATAGAACAAAATTTTAAAACTCTAGCACATCGGGAAGTGAGTTGCAAAATTCCGTCCTTACAAACATCAAACCAGTCAAATTAAATAAAAGCGTGCAATTATAATGATTTTTGTTGCTGTTTTACTTTTGAAACATGAATGCAACAGAGCATAATGAAATCAAATTAAATAAAAGCGCGCAATCATGATGATGATCTTTGTTACTGTTTTACCCCTGAAACATGAATGCAACGGAGCATAATGGAAACAGGAAATACAATGGGAAAATTGCTTACATCACTATCTAACACTCCGGAATAAAACCAACTAGGATTTCCGTTAAGATACAACGATTTCGAGAACCAAAAATTGGTAAATCCGAAATTATTGAAAACAGACATTATCTTCAAATGTAAAGCAGATCTGTCAACATCTTGAGCAGAGACTGGCCCACACTTGAACATTGAAGAGAATGGAAAATATTTAGTACTAACAATAACATTCAATTTCAATACATGTTATGCGATATTCGATTTTTTTCTCACATTTTATGGTATAAAAGTATCTTTACTGCCATTGTAGTCCGGGTTTCTCATATTCTTACTTTTTAATGCAAATAAGAAGTCATTTTCTTTAAAAGCTACATATCAACACGCAAACTTGTTGTCTCGAATTCTCAATCACAAATTAAAAACCTTTTTGTTTGGAAAATTGTAGTTTTTGCTATTTTATTCTCCGGCATCAGAAGCGGCGAGTCGGAGGAGGTTGCCCCCTACTTTTTGCTGCAAAAATTAAATTTTTATTTCATTTTAGCTGCCTAAAACTAAGAATTATTAAAAAACAATAGTGTCGGGGAAGTTAGCTAAGTTTGTATCTATATTTTTAAATTTTGCTGTCTACCCCCTTTCTCCCGGGTACTTTTATATGTCTATAAATTTTTTGCCCCTCCCCTACTTTTTTTACCCAATCACCGGCACTATCTGGCGTTTTAAATTCGGTTTTTTTAAAAAATCGTATTGAAAAACCAGCTGGAGTGGTCTCCCCTAAACTTTCTCGTATACTTCCCCAAACAAGTGCTGTTTCCCCTCCACCCGTGTGGATAAAAAAAATTCGAACCTACTGTAACCCGGAATCCAATGACTATCAGAAGGTTTTTCATTGTAGAGTATAGTGATTGAAGAGTATTTAGGTAAAGAATCAAATTCAAAGAGATGCGTACCGATTCCACTATTACCGGCTCAAGGACAAAGTGACGTAATTCGCTCCAAAGCTTCCGTGCACAAAGATTGCTTCCAGTACGCATGCGCGTGAAGATAACGGATTCATTTCATAAGTTAAAAAAAATTGAATATGCAATTTGAACACCTGTTTTTTAACCGATTGAGATGAAAATTGGGCACAGATCTATAATTAATGTTAGTATCCGTGATACCAAGTTTTATTTATCTAAGCCAAAGGGCTTAGGAGATATAATTTTTACAAGTATACGATTATACAGACCGACAGACCGTCAACCCTTTGACGAATTTAGTCCAAAATTTTATACGCACCTACAATCATGACGATAAAACTGTGTAACAAATTGTATCCATCTAGCTATTCAAGTTTTTGAGTTATAGTGTTCAAATGACCGCGGACATACAGACAGACTTTCCGTTGACGGATTTTGTTCAAAATTTGATAGAAACATACAAATTATGTTTAAAGACCACATACAAAATATCATCTCGTAGCTCTAATAGTTTTCTAGTTATCGTGTTCACAAACAGACATAATTCTAAAATTGTGTTTTGCGGACTCGGGGAGGTCTAAAACGTGGAGATTCGTCAAAATCTCGAGTTCGAATTTTTTGACGATTACAATACTTTCTCTTTGTATACTTCGTGTACGAGAAAGTAAAAAGAGGATTGTTTTTCCTTTGATTTTCTCAATATAACGCGTTTTGGATTTAGTCTGATCATATAGTGAAGAGAATCAGGTGTGAATTTTAGAACAGTATTATGTCCCGTTGACCGTTTAGTTACAGACAGAAAGACATTCTTTTGTAGATGAATTTTATCCCAAATTCAACACAGATATACAATTTTGGTGTTAAGATCACGTACAAAATGTACTTCTTGTAGCTGGATGTGTTTTTGAGTTCTCGAATTCACAGACCGACACACAGATATAATTCTAAAAATGGGTTACTTTGATTCACTGAGTTCTGAAACGTGGAGATTTATCGACATCTTATAAGTCGAATTACTTTTGATGATTACAATATTTTTTTATACACTTCGCATACGAGACAGTAAAAAGTGAACAAATATTTTTAACTTACAAGTAGGATGATACAGTTCTACGCATTCTGTAATGCAACAAAAAAATACGTGGGTGCTACAGAAAAATCTCGAAAAGCACGTATAGATCTGTTTGAATGCATCAGCTGTGTTTCAATATTAATTAAACGACTGTTGTAATCTTGCAACTAACAAAATTATGAGAATAATAAACCTTCGACTGTAACTAATCTGATTGTTTTCCAGCAACTACAAAACAACGGAGCGTATAATTTGCAAACGAACTTTTTTTCAACCCTCACAATACCGAGAAAAATTCGCAATCAAATGCAGTCAGCAACCTTCATTCGTACCTATGGACGCATGCACACAAAAGGGACGAAATACCATTGGTAAACACACGCACACACTGCACGATCGTATCTGTGCGTTTCACACATAAACACCATTGTCAAAAGAAACAAGTAATACGCATAAACGCAAACCTAAGCTTATCAATTGGTTAACATTTCCCAAGATCAGCAGATTTTTCTCCACTGATTACTGAGGCAGGCAATACATGTTGTTTATGGGAGTCGGTGGCAGTGAATTCTGCAACGGCCTTCGCAAAATTACGTTTGGAAATGACAGTCAACAGTTCTGAGGCGGGAAAATCAGTTGCGACAGAAGAGAAAGTTCACTTTCGTGGACAGGTTTTGCAAGTTCTGACTCCCGCCCGCGTCTCACCAAATGGAAGAGTAAAAATACTACACTGAGAAATGACAACTTACGTCAATTTCGCTGAGTAATAGGCACAAAGAGTGAAAGCGGTTGGTTCATTGATTGTCTTCAACGTAAACTCAAGAGTCATATGAGTAAAGAGCGCGTTACGTAAGATGAATTATAAGGGAGTGCGTCAGATGGCACGCAGCTTCGACTAACGGTATATTTAATGTTTCGG
>BGPR01000131.1:1091907-1116416 GCA_013235015.1 Araneus ventricosus
CTTCAATAGAAATGTTAGGTGCGTTGCATACAACAAAATTACTTTACCGTTTTCGTTTCGGAACAGATTATCAAAGTGCAATAAATATATTGTATTTCAAGTGGCGCGCAGCTTCGACTAACGGAATGCTTAAATATTTCGATCTGTTCGTAGTTATCAGAATATTGCATACCACTAACTATGCATTCTTCAATAGAAATGTTAGGTGCGTTGCATACAACAAAATTACTTTACCGTTTTCGTTTCGGAACAGATTATCAAAGTGCAATAAATATATTGTATTTCAAGTGGCACACAGATTCGACTAACGGAATGTTTAAATATTTCGATCTGTTCATAGTTATCAGAATATTACATGCCACTAACTATGCATTCTTCATTAGAAATGTTAAATGCTTTGTATACAACAAAATTACTTTTTACTTTCTTGTACACGAAGTATACAAAGAGAAAGTATTGTAATCGTCAAAAAATTCGAACTCGAGATTTTGACGAATCTCCGCGTTTTAGACCTCCCCGAGTCTGAAAAACACAACTTTTGGAATTATGTCTATCTGTGTGTCTGTCTGTCTGTGAACGCGACAACTCGAAAACTATCAGAGCTACGGAGATGAAATTTGGTATGTGATCTTTACACATAATTTGTAGGTTTCTATCAAATTTTGGACAAAATCCGTCAAAGGGAAGTCTGTCTGTCCGCGTTCATGTGAACACTATAACTCACAAACTTGATTAGATAAATGCATAAAATTTGGTACACAGTTTTATCATTAGGAATGTAGGTTTGTATTAAATTTTGGGCCAAATCCGTCAAAGGGTTTACGGTCTATATAATCGCATATTTCTAAACATTATAACTCGTAAACCCTACGGCGTTGATAAATAAAAATTGGTAGGAGGCTTGCTAACATTAATTGTAGATCCGTTCCCAATTTCGTTTCAATCGGTCGAAAAAAAGATCTTCAGATCGCCTATTTGTCTTTTCTCATCACACAATGACGCGAGGTTGTTATTGCGTAATTGCGCGATTCACTTGCCTTTAGCTTATTCTTTCTGTGTTAGGAGTATACGAGAAAGTTTAGGGGAGGCCACTCCCGCTGGTTTCTTTTCGGAACAGATTTTCAAAGGGAAATGAAGGTAAGAAATAATTGTGTTCCAGAAAAACAACGGAATCCATTCACGTGACGTCACAATCACTTGAAAAAAGTAACTGCGCATGTCATCAGCAAGCCACTCTTTAAGCATACCACATGAGCATGAACTGACTCCATTTTTAAAGACAAGAACTTAACACGTGGAAGACACTCACCTTATTCTATATCAAAGAGACATTTTAATTCTATGTGGATTTCCAATTCTTTGTTTCCATGAATGAAGACCAATACATATAATGAGGATTAAAAATAAATTCGTTCATTTTAAAATCCATCCTGATGAATTCGCTTTTACGATTACAGAAGATTCTTAGTTCATTTCTTGAATTTTCAGCAGGCATTCTTTACGTTGCAGGAAGACTGTTCGAAATATAGAACATTGTAATATTATAAATATCAATTTTCACTTATAAAAAATTAATTTATGTTTTATTTACACTTTCTTAGCACTTACTTTTTCACTTTTTACTTTCTCGTATACGAAGTATACAAAGAGAAAGTATTGTAATCGTCAAAAGAATTCGAACTCGAGATTTTGATGATTTTCCACGTTTTAGACTTCCCCGAGTCCGAAAAACACAATTTTGGAATTATGTCTGTCTGTGAACACGATAACTCGAAAACTGTTAGAGATACAGGGATGAAATTTGGTATGTGATCTTTGCACACAATTGAAGGTTTCTATCAAATTTTGGACAAAATCCGTCTACGGGAAGTCTGTCAGTCTGTGTGTCCACGTTCATGTGAAACTATAACTCAACAACTTGAATAGCTAGATGGATAAAATTTGGTACACGGTTTTATCGTCATGAATGTAGGTCCGTATAAAATTTTGGACCAAATCCGTCAAAGGGTTGACTGTCTGTCGGTCGGTATAATTTAGTTTTGAAAAAAATCCGTCATCTCCACTCGCTTGCGTACTGGAAGAAATCTTCTGTGCACGAGAAAGCTATGGAGCGAATTACGTCAGTTTGTCCTTGAGTCGGTAAGAGCGGAAAATCGGTATGCATCTCTTTGAATTTGATTCTTTACCTAGATATTTTTCAATCACTATAATGAAAAACCTTCTGATAGTCATTGGATTCTGGGTAACAGTAGATTCGAATTTTTTTAGCCACGCGGGGAAGGGGAAACGGCACCTTTTTGGGGAAGTATACGAGAAATTTAGGGGAGAACACTCCCGCTGGTTGATTCAGAGGACCGGCATGAGAAAAATGTCAGCTTTGAATAAAATTCACTAGACTTCCCGATATTAGGCATAATTGGGGTAATATCATCGAAGCACTAAGCAATTTTTTTAAAATGATTAACTGGATTATTTTTAAACAGCTTCTGATGAATTTTTCTTTCCATTTTCTACTACATATAGTATATATTACTGCACCTTAGTGAATAATGGCAGTTTAGAGGCTAACTGCAAAGAACTCTTCCTCTTAGCTGTTTTAATTAAATATCTTTTCTCGTTATGTAAAAATAATAACTGCAATTGAAATTCCACCCAACTATGGTAATGAAGTACAAAACTTGTAGAATCAAGTAGGATTCCATTATCTTAAACATACGCTGTGCATAGTTAATTCAACAAATCTCAAAATTCATTAAAAACAGTGGAAACTTATTGGAGAGTATAATATTGTGCATTGCGTATCTTAAACAGAAAAAAGAAAGAAAAAGGTGAATTTAATTTCACACACAGACGTCAACGATTTGTATAGTATATGAGCAATAATATTACCAACACAAATAGCAAATGCATATCATCACCCCGCCTACGCTGATATGTCAACTAAACATTTCAATCAAAGAAGGGGGGAGGGGAGACCATCTGCAGGAAAAAGGCACCTAAAAACATCGCGCGCTCCCTCGTTTCAAAACAGAGGGGGAAAACATCTGCGCAAAAGAATACGCTGCATTCCTCGAATGCACATGTCTCCAAGGACGCCGCTCAAAACGACAATTTCAAGGCCTCCACAAATTCTTCCGAGCAAACAATTGACTAAAAAAAGATGAAAAAAATCACGAAAAAAAAATGTCACTATTACCTCTGTAAACAAATAAAATATCATCCATTTTTACCAGAAGATGGATTTTTATTTTTTTTCTCTTTCTCAGCTGCCGAGTGCACAAAAAAGTAGTTAGGTGCCAGCAAAGCGTTCTTCACCCAACTTGGCAAAAACCTGTCTCCCATTGTCAACTAAACCGATGGCATTGAAAACATACAGAGGAAGAAAGATCCAGCCACGCGATCAGCCGTGTTCAATTGAAAGTCATATATCTTCCCTATAAAGGAAAGAATGCAAGCTCTGGGAGAGCTTATTGTTTTGTATTTTGGATTCGAGAAGACACATCGGTTTTATTATGACGTCATTTGAAGAAGTAGGAAGAGTAAAAATTAGTACGTTCCTGTTAATATATCCGCATTATACAGAAAATAAAGTATCTCCCGATTATGAGTGATAATAAAGCTTATTGTATTATGTCGGGTAAGAAATGATATTTATTTACTTCTGTCAAAGTGATTATTGAAATAGGCATTTATTTTTAATACAAAAACAAAATTCTATTGTTTCTCGTACACTATGCACTTTCCAATTAAACTGTTTAGTGATTTTTAGTAAAAAGCCAAAGAAACACGAATTTCAATTATATATATATATATGTTAACGAATTTTTATTGTTTTTCATAAACTTTCCTGCTGAACCGTTCAATTATTTCTAGCAAATTTTTCCTAAGCATGTGAGGTTAAATATCCAATAACGATAGTTTTAATTTAGATCTTTGGTAGGTCCACATAAGCTTGAAAAAACAATTTTTCCCCTTTGATTTGATATCGTCTAAAATAGCACATTTAAAATAATAGCGTAAATAAGGTTGAAATGAAATACTAGATTTCAGGAACTTAAAAATTAACACAATTTTCAAATTCTAAGGATAAGAAAAATATCATCATAGCTACATATAATTGTACGTCAGCATATTGTATACATATACACGTAAATAGTTATAACAAAAATAAGTGAAATAAAAACTCAAATGTACTACGTCACCTATCGTTTGAGTGTGCAACTGAACATTAAAATATCAAATTAAATAGTTCTTTAATAAAAAGCTAACTGAGCAAAACTTCTTAAACACTTTCTAGTCTCAAATCAATTTTGGAGGAAAATTCTGCCGCCGCCTCTGCGTATGTAAAATTTTTCGCGGTTAATTAATATTTATGAGATAAAAAAATTATTTAAATGTAGTTTGGAAAATATTAACGAAATTTTTATATCAAAATTAATTTCTTAATTTTTTCTTGTTTAATACTACTGAAGCACCTGACGGGCAGCGGTTGGCCTAGTGAAAAAATCGGGACCGGCGGGTTCGAAGATCTCCACTGAAGATCCGTACACATTAAATAATATGTCGTGGCCAAATGTACTCCCGTTGGTGTGGAGCGGAAATTTGGAGAGGTGGTGACAGCTCAGGTGTCGTACTCGTCATCTGACCACTGTTCAAAATGACGAGGTCCGTCCCAAAATAGCTCTCGTGTTGCTTCAAAACGGCACGTTAATGTAAGTACATTAAACTAAACTGAAGATCCTAAGAGCGATGCATGTTTTTCGAAGCCACAAAAATTATAAACGCGACCCCGTTTGTGATCAATTTCGGAAATCCAGAACATAGTATTTAGAACTAGAACATAAACCGAGAATACGCGTACTTACTCTTTGACAAACAACAACCCAAAATATTAACGTCAGATCAACATTGCTGATATTAATAAATTAATTTCTAGCTAAAACCAAACCTGGAGTCGATACAGATACATGTTTGAAGTAAATATTGCTATACCCATATAACTGTTTGCAGTCCACAGACGGTGGAAGCAGTAAATGACGTCACGATACGACGTCACGTGATCCTTAATCACATCTCCTGCCCCCCCCCCCCTCAAAATGACGATCATCATCAGATACCATCCATCTCCAGAACTGCTCTGTTCCGAAAACACTTAGGATGAGTCGGACGGTTTCGGGTTCAGAGAAAGTGGAAGGTCTGTCGTCTGAAGAGGGTGTACGTCGAGTTGAGTTGCATCGGCAGGGTACACGCAAAGCTTCCACTTCCTTCCCGCTCAGTTTATCAGTCGCGTGGCAGGTGCATCCTGCCGAAGAGGAGAGCGGATTTTCGATTGCCATTTTTAACGATCTCGTTCTGGTTCATGACACGTACTACACGCGAACGTGCGGCTGCTCTGCTGCCGAGTGAAGTGCAGTAGGGGGATGAGGAGATATCATAGGGGGCGGTATCCCACTCCCGGATATCCCCGCAGTTATGTAATATGTTGTCAGGAGGTCATCAGGAACATATCGAGGCACATCTGTGGTGATGAAATGATCACTTTTAATTATCAAACAGTGAGCAACGTAGCGATGGAAGGGGGGGGGGGCAAAAGGGTAAGGCCAAAGGGAGCGTATATTTTTGAATTCAATACGGGACGCTGACAAAAAAAAAAAGGAGGTATATGGTATATTGCCAAAATCCAGAAAAAAAAAGTTAATACATAGAATAGAAATTCGGAAACGATTAAATGTCAAATATTTGAATTAAAATAAACCCAAGAAGTTATTTTAAAAAAATAAAATACTTTATTACCGATTTTATTGTTTTTTTTTCCTCCTGGCTGTTCAACCTTATTGGTCATATTAGTTGGTTAAGGTAACCAAATTCTTTGTATGGCAAACTTGTAAAGAATTCTTCAGAAGCTAATTTTTAGAAAAAAAACAAATCTAACTTCTTTTCAAATTAATCAATAATTGATAAGTTAGAGAGATGGGCAATCTAAGACAAATGATTCAAATCGGCGCATATTTTCAATCCGAGAGAAGCAGTCGAAATCAGCACTGCCTACGCTAATTTGGGACGACTGGTCACTTTATACGCATGCTAAAAGTTGGGAATTTATAATATTTTTAATAGAACTTTTAATTAAAATTTAGAACAGACCTGGGACAAATAATCGAAAATCGGGACTGTCCCAGATAATCGAGGACGTTTGGGCACTCTAGCAGGTAACATACACAACAGTCTTGGGGGATGAGGCCGCCGGAAGATATTAATTACAGAGTGGGACAAGCAGGGGTGGCGCCAAGGAGGACCGGGGGTCAGCGCCCCCTCCCCCGTCGGGGAAGCTGTGTGTCCCCCCCCCCATCAGGGAAAATTTTTGTATCCCGCCGGGGTATTCAACTGTTGTTGATAAATAATAATTCATGAAAATTTGAGAAAATTTCCATTACACTCGTCCCCCCCCCCCATACAGCAGGTCGTGTCCCCCGTCGGGCAAACTCTAGCGTCATTCCTGGAGAGGAGTAATAATTTGTGCCGCGTGCCACTTCTTCTTAATACGCCACTGTTAAAAGAAAAATACAGTAGTACCCGTTAATTACGGGTTTAGCTTGCGAAGGGAGTAAATAAAGTGAAGCAGAGAAGTTATGAAGCTTAAGAATTAGTTTCTCCTACACATCTCTTTAAGCAAGTTAAAGCATTTGTACGCCTGTTTGAAATGATAGCTGACTTTTTTATAACTAATTTTTTTGAAAGGACACTTTTTCTGTAACAATTATCAAGAAGTATGAAGGAGCAACCTAAATCAATAATTCTGCCAGAAGTTTTTTAAATTTGACATTGCAATTTTTTTGGCTATTAACAACATCCGAGAATCAAATTTCCCACCTTTCAAATTCCAAAACAGTTCATTTTCTATAATAATCCATACGCTTTCATTAGAAAGAGACAAAAATATCAGACACATATTATTGAAGGAAAATATTAAGCAAAGAGGACCGAAAAGAGAGACACTTGAGCAAGAAATCATAGAAGCAGAAACGACAACATCAGGCTAAGGGAAAAAGAAAGGTGATGAGCAATATTCGTAGGCGCGGTATTGAGTTTCAGGGGTAATATTCTCTAAGCTTCCCCATTAAGTGTCCCTCAGATAATCAGCAGCAGTGCTGCCCTAAGTGCAGGGGCGAATAGCTAATGTCAATATTATAAATCGCAAGGGTAATACACAGAATGGCGTTGACGAGGGGTTTGATGAGAGTGCAGCAGATTCGCAATCCTCTCGTTTCCATGTTCATTATTTGTCAAAACTGCCAAGTTGAGAAGACAGCTTAAAAGAGAATAAGAAGTATTTTTAGTTATTTTAAATAAAACTCACGATATCTGAAAAAATTAAAACAAATTAACCACTAAACAGGAATTCGAACTCTAGAAAGCCTTTTCTACATTATGCAGAATTAATTCTTTTTTAAATACAGCTACATTTCATAAAATTAAGGGTTTTCAAAATGTTTTTACTTGAAAATAAGAAAAGTAAATAACTCAATTTTAAAGAAAAATTCAAAATGTAATTATTACAAAATTAAGCAGATAAAATATTTTGCTTAATAAATCCTTTAATGCGTTGAGAAAAAACAACTTTAAACTAACACAAATTTCTATTAATCACACATAATGATAAGTTCTCTTTTCAAATACAAGGACGGTATTTATTATTTTCAGCAATATTTGTTTAATAAGGGACTCGTTCGTTATGCTTTTTAGTGGCTTCATTTTAGCAAATAAGTATCATACAAAAAATGCATAATAAATTTTAAAATCAATAGTTGGGAAACAGAATAAAACATTTACAGTGGCAACGAAAGAAAAAAAACATTTGTGTATGTTGAAACAACATACTTTTTTCACTTTTTTAAATAAGTTTCTTTCTGACATTATTGGTAAGAGAAGATTAAGAGATTCAAATTAATAATTTAAAAAAAATTTTCTTCGAACAATACCTCCTTTTAATTCCATTATTTTGTTGGCTCAAAAATTTCTAAGCCCTCTTACTTTTCTTTCCAAAATAATATTGACTGTGATTGAGTGAGAAAAAAGGGAGGATAACGTTTACCGCTTTAAAGAATTAAATTGCTTTAAAGAATAAAATTGTGGCACTATTTCCCTTATGGCTACAGCCAGAAAATCTTAAAAAAAACAGAAGAAAAGAAAGTCAATTCATGTCAGAATAATTTGAAAGATCAACAAAAAATAAGTCTGAAATATTTTATTAAAATAACAAAGCCGTCCAAAAATAATGGCAGATTAAATTCAATCTCATTCAAAAATTATCAGAATTCATGCATTTTTGAAACTCAAGACAGAAAAACTGCTTAGTGTATCATTCTCAAACAATAAAACGCGTAATTCATATTTTTCGCAACCTTAGCTGACTGTGTGGAACATTATCCAGAAGACAATTAAAGCCGTTTCTTTGTATTTAAATTACAACGCAAGAAATTTGCAACACAAATCGGAACAATAAAAAACAACACACCACAAGGCGGCGGCGTCTTCTTTCAAAATAACTCTGCGTTGCGCAATTAGTGCTTAGATTTGAATGAAAAATTTTGACATTAAAATGCTATAAATACGACACTGGAGACCAAGAAAACATCGATGGCACTTTGCCAAATGTTGTCGGTGGCATATTCTGTCAGAGACGGCAACAGTAATAAAAAGATAAATAAACAATTACTTCATTTAAAAAAAGGAAATTAGATACAACTAAAAAATGAACCATTTTGATTACGTTACGCTAAAGAGGTTAGGGATAAAGGCGGCGTTTAATTTTGATATGTTAATTTTATTTTGTCTTTGGAAGTTCCCGACGGATTCTGAAATTATTGACATTGGTTAACTTAATAGCGTAAAAGTGATGTTTTAACCCATTTGCAATCATAAGCGCTATATTGCGTTTACATATGCAAATGTGTTAAAATGCTGCTTTAGCATTTAATTCTAAGTTCTTCTAAAGCTTGTTCATAATGATAAATAAGATATTTCAGAATTTATAAATTTTTGTTAAAAATATTACGTATCTTATTATAACTCTTAATGTTTATGGTTCTTAAAAACATGAAAATATTGAGGGAAAAGAAAAAATTCAAATGCTAAATTTATTTCAAATTCAAAAATTTTATACTTGTAAAATATAGACTTGTAACTTAAGATGGCAGAGATATACAAGACGCAAATTATCCATGCTTAAGATAATTAAAATTCCTTAGAATGAAACTATATTTTATAACTATCTAACTATATTTTATATCTATAATATTTTATAATCTACCAAAACCGTTTCTGAAACACGGAAAATTGGAAAATAACGCAAGATTGTTATAATTAACATCACATATAAAAAAACAGCACAAATGATTAACTTCAAAATGTCATAAACATTTACATTTTAAAGAAAAAAAAGAAAGATTATATTTTATAAAATAATAAATTGATTCTAAATATATAAAAATAAATTATGATTTCTTTTTATCATCAACACATTTTAACTGCTCAATTATTCAGATAACCTACATAAAACAAGCATAAAAATTTTATAACATTTTATCAGATAATCAATATACTACTTTAGCTATTAATCCAGCAAAAGTAATTTTTAACTTAAATTTGTTTAACGTTAGCCTTTTAACACAAAAAAACGCACCTCTTAAAAAATAACAACAGAATTCATTTCAATACAGAATTTTAGAATAAAAGAGAATACTTGATATTTAATGGATCATTTCCTAATTGCAGACTTTAATAAGTTGTTTTATTGTTGATATTGAAATTCAAGACCTCTTTGAATGTTTCAAAATTCCTCCTAGTTTAATCACGATGCAAATTAAAGAATACTTGATATTTAATGAATCATTTCCTAATTGGAGACTTTAATAGTTGTTTTATTATTGATTTTGAAATTCAAGACCTCTTTGAATGCCTCAAAATGCCTCCTAGCTTAATCTCGATGCAAATTAAATTGTTAAGCAAATATGAATCACCATCTTACGCGTAAACACAAACTGAATAATCCAGACAGTCTTATTATTTTTCGCTGACTTTTTAAATAACTGGAATTCCTAAGCCTTTCTTTTTTCCCCTACAGCAGCAGTCTTGCAAAAACACAAAAGATAATAATTTTTATTGCATACCTCTTGCATTAAGTAATGTTATCGGCTGTATTAGGTAAACACGTTCAAAGGAAGTTTCCCAGACAAGGTACCGCCCGACCAGTAGAAAAAATTCTGAAGAAATAATAAAAGTAAAACTTAAAAAAACCGAGCAGTTTCCAGAAATGTTCTGCAAAAACAAGATGGGCCGTACATTCAACCCACACAAGGGATATCACAGATGGTTTGCTTAAATTCTATTTTGGACAGACTATGCCGCCATATGTAAGGCAGATTTCACAGAAAATTGCCTTAGGTGAAAAATCCATTAGTAGATTGAATGTGGAGAAGACCCTATTTTTGACAAGACATCATTTAAGAGATTCAACTGAACAACGAAAATAAATAGTTTGCTTTCAGCGTGAGACTCTAGAGTAAACATTTTCATTACGTCAAGCAAATCGCAGAATAAATTTTCTAACTTCGTTGTTCAAATGATTGTCGTTTGGAGGCAAAACAATTATTTAATTCCTTCTTCCTTTGCGTACAGAAAATGCTACATGAACTTCTATTTAATAAAGAGAACAAGATAAACAAAGAAAATTTAATTGGGAGTGTGTGCAAGTACAGAGAGAGAAATAATTTTTAAAATTATTCGAGGAATCTGCCAACTTTGGTTAAAAAATAATTTCTATTTTAGTATAAATAAATATTTATTGACATTTTGGGATAACAAAAGCAGGTTTGGGTATAACCATTGAGGGAAAAATTTGTAGCTTCGCAAATGAGAATTTTGATAGAATAATTAAATTATATTTACATAAACGGAATTTTTCAATTTTTACACCTTTTTACTTTAAATACAATCTGAATTTTTTTAAGCCTTACGGTACTTATTTTGTAAGCATGCTTCTATGATGGTCCAAAAAAATAAAAGATAATCTAATCTATCGGTTTGTAATTTCTGAAAAATGAATACTTTTGAATATCATTTTTGAAGTCCGTTGTCCAATTTTAATTTTATTCGTGCATTCAGTAAGTAATATTTTCCTTAAAGTTGTGAAAGTATGCATATCTAAGATGGTAAAATATTGATCTCAGAATGCTCAGAAATGCATTTTTTCCTAGAAATAAAATATACACATGCATTATTTTTCTTTCTTTTTTTAAGATTAACTTTCAATAGTTCAATACTTAATAGGTAAAATAATTTATATCCTTTAGTTGGAGTTAAAAACATTTTATAAGAAAAATTAATTAACCAATCAGATTTTTAATTAAAAATATTAATTAAAATGCAAAATTAAAATTATTTTTCCAATACTCTTCATATCCATTCATATAGATAGAGTTTGAAGAATAAAACCCGCGTAAAGCAGATTTATTAATAAGTTAAAAATAAATTTTGATGGATAAAAAAATTTTCGGAGGAAAGAAAGATTGAGATTGATTACTTTTAACAAGCAGTAAAAGAAATCATCACCCATGTTATTTCCAATAAATAAATACATTTTTATCCCTAATTAAACAACAAACAATTTTTTAGAGGATTATTATATCTTTCGAATCCAGAAACATAACTACATTGAAAACTGACACTAGCAAAACAAATACATCATTTAAAGCTGTTTATTTTTATTTAACTGAAAACAGAAAAGAATTATCATCTAAATATTTTCCTCAATTAAAACTGTATATATCCAATCTTTTCCTAAACATATGCTTAGTCACAGAAATATGATCTCTCAGAAAGATTCTAAGAATTTCTCTCCAGTTAGTTAAGCCGATGATAGCCAGTCCCTTATCAATAGTCCTCGTCACTCATGGAGTCCTAACAAGTACAATTTTCTTTTTAAAAAATTATCCAATAAAATTTCTTTTCTACAAAAAGCCGTCTGAGTCATCTTCTAATATGGCTTATCGCTTTTTCTTTCGGTATCCACTGACTTGATCCGACAACGATACAGGAATTGTCTGCTCTTCAACTAGGTGATAAAACAGTCTTCCTGTACTTTGCCTCTCCATCTAAATCCGGCAAAAAGCCTCCTTTGTGATTGCCTCCAGCAACAATTCGCTGTATTATCCATCAATTTCTAGGGTTATATTCAGGGACGACCGACTTACAAAGGATAGTTGATAAATAATCAAATTTTCGACGTCACCAGCCTGAGTCACACAGCTGGGTGGTTGGTTGATTGTATGCAGTCAGTCTTCTGACTCAGAGTCGGGCGATTCTGTCTGAGAAATATCGATGAAAAGAGTGATGCTTTCAAAGGCAGAGAGCCTGGGAATTTTTAGGAATTTCGTCTCTACCGTAAAATCTCCATTTGTGATCGATTTAAAAAGCCACTGTTGGTGGTTCTTCCATGGCCTTCAATAATATTGGCTTATGGGAAAGGATGGAGGGTGATTAAGATTCTTTGGGATCACACACAATCAGAGGCGAATCCAGGGGGTGCTATCGGAGCCCCCCCCCCCAGAGCTAAACCAGAATTCTTCATTTTATTCAAAATCACTACAACTGTTTGTTCTTAATTTCCCTTTTTAAAAAAATAATAAAAACGTGACAACATTGCTTTCTGGCTTGACAGGCTCGAAAATTTTCCTACTTTTCTAGTCATTCCACTTGTACTTGTAGCATTTGAAGCGGTCGAAAATATTTTTTATCTTGTTATTTCATTGCATTTTTTATTAAATTATCGAAAGTATTGTATTGTTCTTTATGATTCTTGTTGTCAGGTGAGTAAAGTCTGTAAAGTTAAAGTGTTTTGGTTTACATAAGCCATGAAGTTTGACGTTCGTCACGACGATACAAAATTTTTATTACCCCGACTCGAATTTTGGATTCGCCACTGCACATAATACAAGGATTTCACAGGAGTTCTTAAGGCGAAAAGATCCTTTAAGGAAATTCTAAAAAATTCACTTTCCATTGGTTGTACGAAATTACAAATTTTCCTCGGAAAATTTGTAATTTCGAACAAATCTTTTAGAACAGCGGCTCTCAACCTGTGGGCTGCGGATAGCGTATTAGTGGCCCACGGAACGCCAGTCACAAGTCGAAGTCAGGGGAGCTTCAAGAGTCTTCACTCGTTTTTTTGCTTTATAAAACAATATATTTTTAATCCTTTCACAGTAAGCTTTACTAATTACTGACATATACGTGCACATATATATATATATAAATATATGTTTTTGTATTTTTTACTTGTATATTTAGTAAGTGGGCCTCAACATATTTTTACACAATAGATGGTCCGCACAACCAAACTGTTTTAAAAAGTTCAGGGCTTATACTAGAAAACATACAGGCCGTACAATTCCTTCTGGAAAGGCCTCGGATAGGTTTCAGCAAGCAACTATTGTCCTTCTTGACGGAATTTGCACCAAGAATTGAAGAGAAAGTTATTTCTTGGGTAATTTTTTAAATGATCAAAGACACAACTGTAAAGCTTTATTTTATTTAATTTTTCCAGTCATAATTGTATATAACAATACAAACGTATGTATCATAGTTGCATTTATAAAAAAAAATCCTTAACTTTACAAAGGAAATAAGCTTGAAAATCAGAGTACGACACACTTTTAAAAATAAACTCCACTTAGGTCTCGATCAATTTTTTCAACATCATCATTCACATAGATCACGCGATATTCACAGCTTGAAAGCTCTGATCAAAACAATTTATGAGTTATAATCAAATAAAATTAAATGAATAATATAATATTATATGAAAAAATGTGTATCGGTTTCAACTTTAATTAAACTGAGGCACATATATTCCATAAAAAAATAAAGAATTACCCAACAAAAGGTAATCTCAGTATTAATTATCTCTGTCCTTGTAGCTCAAAAAATAATCTATGGGAAGCTCAATGTGAATGCATAAACATACACACCATAATGCATTAACAAATGCATATTCCATTTACCACTTTGTATGCATTTTCAGAAAATAAAAAAAATTCAAACTAGGAAAAGACACTACATACCTAAATTGTATACGCTAATTTAGAAAATCAAAAGTTATTCACCCGTTTAAAAGAAATTTATAATTAATCTACCTAAAATTGATTATACAATAAAAAATACAGATCGGGTCAGTCTTTTTAACTGGATTTTCACTGAATTTCTGAAAGCCAATGCACAATGCTTTAGGAGCCGTTCAAATATTACGTACGCACCCAAGGGGGGGGGGGGGGGGGGTTGCCACTTTCCTTTTTTTTCCGGCCAGCGGGGCGTATGAGTGATGTTTACGTAAGACATTAAAATCACTTTATTTCCGAAAATCTCTTGTAACTTACACAAATAATTTAATTTAAAAAAATTAAATTTGAAAAAAAAGTTAAATTTGGCAAAATAAAATTAAACTTGATTTTTGTAAGCTTAAACTTGAAATTTTAAGGAAATTAAACTTACATTTTTTTTTTTCATTTTAAGCCGCGAGTTAGAGTTTTTTATTTGAATTAAGTCCTAAAATTTTTAAAATTAGATCATTACTGTTATACGTTTTGTTTAAAAAAAAAAGAACGAGGGGGTGGTTGGAGTTTGCTTACGTAATTATAAGAGGGGGTTGCGATTTGCTTATTTTTGCTGACAAGGGGGGGGGGGCAAAAAAACCAAAAACATGCTTACGTAATATTTGAACGGCCCCTTATCGTCAATAAATAAAATGAATCTATTTAAATTAATATTTATGTTGTGAAGATTGAGATACACATCAGAAATCAACTTCTGCTTTCTCTAAATTTAAATCAGAAAAAAATCTTTCTGATAAGGATAAACCATCAATCAACGACGACTTGCAAATCAAACATGTCAGGCTTAAAACAACCGATGGAAACTTTTCATCTAAATTCATCATTTTCTGGCTTACACCCAAAAAGCCTTTATCGTGTTATCTTTCCAGATAAAACTTAGATAATTAAAATAATCTTCGCCAGAAACAAACAATATTCTGAAATTGAGCAGAAACAACCACACACCTCCAAACTATTCATTCAGAAATGAGTTTTATCAGCAGATATTTAATAAAAACCGAGAAATAATACGGAACAATCTTATCGGTTCAGCTTTAAAAAATACTATTCTGTTGTTTCTGTTCCCTTTTTTACCATATTCCTTTCTCATTTCATGGCTCGCACTTTTCATCAAAGAACGATTTGATTTCTTTGAGACAATTAAGAAACTATTCCCTCCTTTCTTTTTTTTCAGTTATTGTCTTTCAGAAGAATTCGTGGAATTTTTCTTACGCAACGGCGAGTGTAGTATGTCAAAAAGCGAGAAAAGATACTTTTTTCAGACACTTTTTAATTCGCGAAAAGGTTGCAAATTGGAGTTGTTTTTTTTATCAATGCGGCATATTTTTTTTATACCGAAACCAAGAGAGCTTAGGATAACAAAGAAAAGTTGACTCTTAGAAAAAAAATGCACGAATTACTCGACAAAATCAAATTAGCTGCCATTTAGATGAAAAGCAATGCAATTACGTGCAACTTATGATAATATTGACAGAAAAAATTAGAGAGAGCTAATTTTATGCTTATAGGAGCATCTGTTACTGAACCAGAAATCACATAATAGAGGCAAACCTCTTAATTTAAACTTCAGTTTAAACTACAATTATTACACAAATTCAAAGGAGGATATATTAAAGGATATATTACTGTATAAGAATCATGCCATTAATGTTACAGAGGT
Source organism: Araneus ventricosus (assembly GCA_013235015.1). Taxonomy (NCBI): domain Eukaryota; kingdom Metazoa; phylum Arthropoda; class Arachnida; order Araneae; family Araneidae; genus Araneus; species Araneus ventricosus. The sequence goes on from BGPR01000131.1 coordinate 1,107,736, forward strand.
TCAAATATTATCTATACTTATAAAAAGCAATGTTTGTGTGCGTGTGTGTACATGTGTGTGTGTCTGCGATGTCCAGACGAATCTATCGCACTTACAGCCATGAAATTTGGCACACCAGGTAGTCGTAATGGTGACTGAATGCACTTCGAAGCCGGAATTTTAAAATTTAATTTAGAATTTTTTTTATTTAATGTTTTGTGTTGTTTTGGGTCATTTTTGGCACGTTTACGACTGCAGTATCTTTTCTAATGATAGTTCAAAAACAATCAATGCACCATGCATCATCATTGGATAGAACAAACAATTTTCTTTCAAACGTTTTGAGCTTCAAACGTAATTTACTGAATTTTGAGAAATTTTTAAAAAATAGTCAGTTTTGCCCACAAAATTTTGTTTTCGTATTTAAACTTACTGCATCCCCCGTTCTAATAAAGTTATCTCTTTAATTTTTTTTTGAGGTAATGAATTTAATATTCCCCCCTCCCCCCATTTAAAACAAGAACGGTTAACATATCTTTTATGGTTGAATATTAATTAATTTTTTTCTTAAGTGTTAAAATATTTTCGCTCTATTTTTTTCCCTCGATTCTTCGTAGCCAAGGTCGCGGTGTTCTATTCCCAGCATGCATTTCGTCGAAATCACGTGACGTCATAATTCCATTGCTGTAGATAGTAAGCTTTTTTCAACATTTTTTTGAAATTCAGGGTGCCAATACATACTATTACATATACCAAATATTACAATTACGTACAGTAGCACCTCGGAAATCCGAACTAATTGGGACTGACCTCTGTTCGGATTCCGGGAAATTCGGATTATCCGGAAAATGAGGGAAAATATCCTTGATATACCAAGTGAAGAAGAATATTAACTTTGGGTACTCTGTGAAAAGAGTGCAGAAACAGCTAGCTGCGATTTGCATCGTCAAGCTGGTTTAATTTCTTCCGTCAAAAGAAGATAACCGATTTTGTTTCTAATTACGGTGCTGTATGCATTCTTAAATACCAATTCAAATTTTTCTTTTTAAGTTAGGAATAAATATTAGCTTTATTTCTGATTCAGAATTGCTATTTTACTCCATTTTTAATAACAATTTTTCAGCAAATCTTAAAACGATGTTCGGATTATCCAAAATTTCGGATTTCTGGGATTCGGATTCTCGAGGTTCTGTACATAAATGTAGCATACGGCACATAATAACTGCATATTTGAAAAAATTAAATTTATCCTCTAGCATGCAACTTTAATTGCGGCGATAAGGAATAACTTATTAAGAGCAATTCTTAAAGATGCAGCAGTCAGATGATAATTGTTCTTATCCTAAACTTGCAAAATTTTCAAGCAAATTCAATAACAGTTACTTGTAGATAAGTTTTTATTAGTAAATGCGCAATTTTTTTTCATATAGAATTATACTCTATTGAGAATCTATAATATATGATTTCGACAAAAGTAGTCGCACAATTAACATAAGTAAAATACGAATGCTACTTCGCCTTGGTCGTGAATAATCCAAGACAGAATTATAATTTATAATCTAGGAAACAAATGGTAAAAAAGAAATTCATCAAAATTATTCTAAGCTACGACTATATGAATCCTACATTATTTTCCTGGTTTTATTCAAGTAAAGGCTAAAATAAGGTTCTAATGTTTACAAGAAAATAAAAGTTCAGAAAGATGGTATGAAGTACCATGGAACTTATATGAATATTACATAATTCATCACAAAAGCAATTGAATAAAGTGCGATATCAGGACTCATTGAATTGTTGGTTCCAACTCCAATTGGGATCGCGTTGAACGCATTGAGGTCGAGAATTTTCTCAATATTTTCTTTTAAATTCTTTAAAACTAAAATCACAAATAGTTAACATTTTATTAAAACTTGTATGAATAATAATTTTAATTGAGTTATTTTTTAAAATTCATCATCAAAAATTTTTTTCAAACTTTAGGGCGAAATTTTTTCCCCACCCGCGAAGAGATTGCGAGTGTACAGAACTAAATCGCTTGAAAGCTTAAGTTTGGTCTTTATCTCATCAGACAGCACATTCTGTTTTGAAAATGCGCCGTCACTTTGATTCAACTTATATAATAAACTTTGTTAGATTCAATTCAAAGAATAGAAAAGAAAGGATGTCTAGGGATTTCAAGTAATTCTTGTACTAAATTGAAACGTAAATGAATGATTTACTTTAATATATATATATATATATATATATATATATATATATATATATATATATATATATAACAGCCGAGTTGTTAACCAATTTGCTTTATAATAAAAATATTTTAGAGAGTGGCGGACATACCGAAGTTTTAAGTAAAAGTGTACAGAAAATCCCCGATTCTCTCAGATAAGGGAATAACAATATAACACGTGATCAAAGTGAAGGGAATATTGGCTATTTTTAATAAATTACGTAAGCGTTTTAGGGAAAAAGTCTATAAAGATATTTCAATGAAAAGGTTACGCTAGGAAAATTCCACTCAGAGGTTTAAAAAACTCTGGTTCATTTAATCTAATTGTTCTTAATATAAATTTTAGCAAAAGGAAAATTTAACAAAAAAAATAATAATAAATCTCTCATAAAAAATATACTATAAGAAGAAATTTTACTAAGTTAAAATAAAAGATGAAAGAAGAACACCAAAAGATTCAGTCACATATGTAACATTTCAATTGCAAGAACACTATGTCGTTTTTATTAACTTCACTTTCCAATATAATTCTCCTACGAAACAACGCTAATTCATTATCTAACAAAAGAATGGAAGAAAGAAAAGACAAGATAGACAGAGAGAGAGAGGCAAAGAAAGAGGATGTAGAGCAGTGGGAAATACAGGTAAGTGATCTTCCCCGTCTCCTACAATCCCAGAGACACGAGGGAGGGGAGCGCGAAAGGGGTAGAGCAGGATCGATCTCCTCCGGTGAATGACCGGCGCAGACGACCATCGATCGCGCCACCGTCGAAAGGTCAGTCGCGCCGCGCCGTAAGGTTTCATTCAAAACTGGGTTATTGTCTGACAGAAAACTTGGGGGTGTTAATGAACAGAACTTTTAGACAAGGGACGGGGGGGGGGGGGCAGTATTTAGGGGGATGACTGTCGCCGGGGGGGGCAGACGAGATTCTGAGGGCTAGGAATGGGGTATTATCTAGACGAGGGGGTGCGCAGGAATTTAAAAGAGGGTGAAAGGTCGGATGGAAGGATCGTCAATAACGGAGTAAAGAAAATTAACCCCCCTTTTTTAAATAAAAATATGGATTTTCGTACCTAGAGCTTAATTTTACCGCTACCGGCGTTTTAATGATCATTTTTTGTATAATTTTGTTAGTGTAAGATCATTTTGATTAATTACTACATTTTCACGTCATGATAATCTTAGTGTAATTATCCACGCAATAAATGAAGCTCTACACTCTCTTCCATTTACAATATCGATCAAAATACTGATAACTCGTTTAAGAATTTTATAGAACGATTCGTCAGACTACTTTAGACGAAACCGCCATTTAATTATCGATACAAGCACGAAGATTTAAGATCTTTTCCTAGTCCTCATCTTCTATCCAATCCTCAGGTATCTTAAAATTATTTTTTAATAAAATTTAGAAATTAAAAATTTCACTTTTTCCAAAGATTTTCACACTGAAATCGTTCAGCACTATTCAAAAATAACCTTTCAGCTTGACTTATAAAATACCCATATAAAGCAATTTTATAAGTAAAAAAATAGCTTTATATGGTCTTTCAAAACGATTATTCATCAGCATATGCTATATGCGATATGGTGAAAGAACTGCGCAGAAGATTAATTAAAAACATTTTTAGTATATATAATTTTAATCTTATTCTACCTAGATTTTAAAAAACATTATTAATTTAATAAATGATACATAAATGTAGTATACCGCCCAATCACCGCTAGGAGGCGCTCAATCTATTTTAAGAAATGAAACTTGAACATTAATAATCCTGTAAAAAATGATGGCCATGTAAAGTATTCCAATCGAGAGAATAAGTAGGAACAAGATGCGTGCAATCATCTTTCCTTGTATTTTTTTCCTTTATCAAATTTTTTTTTTCTTCAATTATAAATTTTTTTTAATTAAATCCGTTTTAAAAATTTAATTTCTCCGTCATTTCTCCCTTATCCTCTTCATAAAAGTAAAACATTAAACTCGTCCATTACAACTTTATATACTAGCCTACTTTTTATAATTTCACCGCTAATGTGTTATTTATTTTTTAAAAAAAAACAGCAATATAATATGAAAGAAATTGTTTCCAAACAACGCCAAAAAATATATTCGACAACAAATTAATTTTTAAAAACACTTATCACACATTGTATAGTCTTTCTACTCACACTTTGTATCGAATTCTATAAAATTCACGTTGCTTCTCATACTGTTAATGGAAAATTTCTTACATAATACATACATCAATTAATATTAACATTATAGACGCTTTATGTACAGAATCCGACTGCTCTACGCGTCATTTATTTTTAAAATAATATTTCCATTTTTTTTAATCAAATACATCATCTAATTTGTAAAACGAAGTATCATGTATACGAATAACTAGTGAAACGTAGTTGGATCAACGTCCTGTTTTAAAGCTAGGTGAGGGCTATTTTCATCTCGGGCCTTATAATTTTGAACTGTGGTCAGATGACAAGGACGGCATTATAAGGCATCCCCTTCTCCAAACTTCCACACCACACCTGTGGAATAGATGCATATCTATTATTGTGGTCAGCGAGTGGACTTCAGATCCCCGGTGGATTAAAGATATACAAGACCGCGTACATCTCAGGTCTTCACTGGAATCAGGTCATGAACTCGCGATCCTCCAACTTGTTATAATCGAAAATAATTACCAAGACTAATTTAACGAAATTATATATTTAATATTGGATAAAAATAATTTTAGTTAAGTTTCTGTCGTCTATTTCATTGCCGTCGAGAGAAGACCGCGAAGTATTTTTTGGTACCACACAAAGGACCCAAAACATATTGGTCATCTGAGTGGTTGAAATTACAAAGATATCCGTCATTGTTCGAAAAAACCACAGACTACCTTAAAAATGTTCTTTGGCGCAATTACTTTCAAGGTCAAAAGGAAAGAAACCAGGAAGATGATGGTGTCCCGTGAAATCAATGCGGAAGTTGAAAGAGTTTTCCAAGAATAGATTGCATTTCTTCTCTTAACAAGTATTACTCAGTTTAATTCGCTCTATAGTATTCATGCGAGTTTTAAATTCATTTCAGTTCGGAAAGTAATTTCGTCCGCTTCTTTTTAATGGAAGATGGGACTGAGAAAGATTTTCTGAAGCAGCCTTTTTACTAACAAAAAGATGGCAATACTGAGTGTGAGAAAGAATTCTTAACTGAAAAAAAGTAGGTATGAAACCTTTTCATCGTTTATAAAGGTTTCTATTTTTAAACACGAAACCCTTTTCTTTCATGAAAGAAGATATTTACCATTTCCTAGAGAGATTTCCAAGGAATTCTTGCAGAAATTTATGTTTGTATGGTGTCTTTTAAGTGTTCAGATAGTTTTGAATAGAAAATGTATGAATTCTAAGGTTGCTTTGAAGTTTTTAAACGTTTAAAGGTTTGAAAAGAACATACAATTTAAAAAATAAATTTTAACAAAAATTAAATTCATTAAAATCTCTTTCTGAGCTAAAATTAACCGAAGCAAGTAGATATATTTGAAATACCCTTTTAAAAACAATATTTTTACATCAAACGATTCGAAAAATTTATGAGAAGAACACAACAACACAAAGAAACCAGCGTAAACATTTTAAAGAAATATCTTATCTACGTTTCAGATCTTAAATACTAGCATCAATTGGTGAATATCTTACCTTTAACTTATCTGACAATGAACAGACAAAGCGTTTTCTTACCTGCAAATAAAAATGAAAAGAATTAGTCATCAAAAAGAACAATGAGGAAATAAGCCATTAAGTAAAACATGTTATTAACAATTATAATCATGTTACTGATTCAAAAAACAATACAATGACTTGCAAACAACTGCAAGAAGGAAGAAATATTACAATGAAAATAAAATGTTTCTTAACTTCAAACTAGGGAATGAAATGATGTGTAGTTGCTCAAGAAGCTTGTTTGATAAATTCTGTTCTCATACTCAGAGTATGCGACTAACAGTAATGATTCAACTCAAAGTAACCTTACATTGCGTAACATCTTATAATTGAAAGCTCAAATAAAGGAAAACATTTTGACATGATCTCTATAACGAAGAATTAAATCTCAATACTCGCTTTTATACGGAAGAAATTATCACAAAACAAATGTTATTGACAGCCTCACAAAGATTCTGGATTGATTCAGTAACTGTATAAGATTTCAGTCAGTTAATTACACCTTGTCTCATAGATGATACTTGAAAGTTGTATTTCTCTGTTAAGATTCAGGAACAGTTCATTAATTTTTCTGCAACTGGCAGTTAGTTCTCACAGACTTATATCGTAAACTTTGTGTCATCTTATAACTAAATCAAAAATATGTATCAATTTATTCTTTATATTTTATTATGCATCTAAATTAAAATAAAGAGTACAAATTTATTCTGGTTTTATTTTAGTTTCGTTTCATTAGATCAACGCCCTTTTTGAAGCAATTTTGAACAGCGATCAAACTTCCCCGCCACCCCAGATTTAACATGCACCAGGGCCGTACACATGGTGGATCTTGGATGAAATCGAACCTCAAACCCGAGATGCTCCGACTACGCCATAATGCCACCGTACCCCACATTTGTTATTGAATAATTCTTGATTATAAAATTGTCCGGATGAAAACAAGTTTTATGTAGAGTAAACGTGAATCATAAATTGTACTTAGTACTTGAATTTTTAATTCTGTCAAACAATCGTATTTTTGAATTGTACCTTTTTAATTGTAGTATGTTGTCGTTGTAGGAATCGGTTTTATATTAATGTTTTTTATTGGAAGCATTTTGTCTGTACGTGGAATTTAGACTGCTAAAAACAATATTTTCCTGGAAGACTTTTTTGATAAATATTCTTTTTTAATTCTCCAATTAAACGCATTACTCATTCCAATTTGTTATTTTTACTTCTTATTAAACAAAAGTTAAAAAAAAAAACGCATTCAGCTACACGAAAAATAACACAGTAGATTGTTAATAATAAGTATGAAAAGCAGAGATACATTCCGGTAATTATAAGATAATTTTCCAAATGCCCTCGTAATTACAACGCGAATCATCACGTCAGTGATCTCTCGTCATTTCATTGTCATTAATCATAATACAGAAATACATTCTTCTTTCCGACTCAGCTACAATAGTGTCTGATTTATGATCTTACGTACAAATGGTTTATGCGGCATTTAATATTCGAAAAAAACTATAGAATCATGGGTCGATCCAGGAAAAAATTGGGGGCCCTTCACAAAATTCCACTTCATAAGAACGGCCCCTTCAAAAAACTCAAATTCGTAAAATCTCGTAAAATATCGAAATATGACTGCTAGAATTGAAGGTTTTACATGATAAAAAAAATTTCACAAAAATGGGCCCCTAAAAAAAAAACTGGATCGATCCCTGAGAATACATTACTTAAATTACGTACAATTACTTAAACGCTACTAGTACACGGACCTTTTGCTGACTCTGGCAAAAATAAATACCTACAGAAAAAGAAAATTCAAACTGGGTAGTATAAAAAACAAAACCGTCTAGCCACTTTTTCGTGTTCCCTGGACAGCAGCCCCCGTTTCAAGTGCATTCCATATCAGTCCCTACTTAGTCATTCTAAAGGCGACAATCCAAAAAACTGTCTCCTAAATCGACACAGAAGGTCGTGCGTGCGAACTATTTGCGGACTCGGGGTTTTCGATCGCGCGCACACATGCGGGTCACGACAGTCCAGGCGAGCAGCGCCGTTTGGACGGACACTCATTAGTCCGGCACGCAGAAGAGTACCGGAGTCCAGTCCCGGATCCGGGCTTCCTCTAGCGACTTCATCTTGCGATCAAAATTTTTTCACGATATCAATACAAACAAACAGGGAAAAAACAACTGGAAGCTAATGCATTAATTAATGAAATCTTCTATCTTTCCATGAATTTATTTACTAAACTCTGTTCAAAAATTTAAAATTAAGATGACTTTTTCGATTATTTTAATTACTAATACTAATAATTGGTAATTAAAACCGGCAGATGATGAGGTATCCGACTGCTAGATTGGCAGCTAATAGTTTAAGGAACCTTGTACCAGATCAAGCACGTAGTACGATAGAAAAATTAGCAATAAAATATAAAAGAAGGCGATTCAAGAGACATCACAGCCATTTGACAAAAGCAACTGCGCATGTCATCCCACATCTCACTAGATGTTGTCTGGGGCTTTTCCGAAAATGCGCAATGGATTCCAATACGAAATGGGAGCGACACAGTCAAAATGTTGCACATGAGCCTGGATTGATTCCATTAAAAATAAATAAAGAAAAATGTACTTAAACATATACATGGAAATTTTAATGACGTTCAAATCAAAATGGCTTTCTGAATTATACTGGCTAATACTGTATAAGCTGACAAAGTAAGAGCTGGCATATACAGGGAAATTTTAATGATGTTCAACAAATCAAAATGGTTTT
>BGPR01000131.1:1116426-1165439 GCA_013235015.1 Araneus ventricosus
TGACAAAGTAAGAGCTGGCATATACAGGGAAATTTTAATGATGTTCAACAAATCAAAATGGTTTTCTGACTTATACTGGCTAATACTGTATAAGGTGACAAAGTAAGAGCTGGCAATGTTTTTAATATCCGCAAACTTATGCCACCTTACTAAGGGTCGGAATCCATTCAACCTCTCCGGCAATATTTTACTTCTGTATAAAATCACGGATCACGGATTTTTAATCCCTCTGAATATAAAAAAAACACATCTGAACAAATTCAAATACTCTTGAAACAAAGCGAATTGTTATTTACATGCAATGCAACGCTAAAATAACGTCGATTCTACACTGCCCGATTTCTTCATTGCCTGGGGATTAATCGTTTTCAACACTTGATCCGTGACTTCCTTGCTCCCTGGGAGAAAGTTATTCAACCGTTAGGACATCTCGTAGACAATCCTCTTAACGCGAGCTAATTTCAAACTATAGCAATTTCTCGAAACTGGTCGAGTGGGCCGACATTGGCGAGATTTGAACCAGCAGCTGGTGGATGTGGAAGGCAAGCCCAGAATGAAAGCCACTCTTCAACTGGAAATTTCCTGGTTGGCGAAACGAAATTTAGCAGTTGCCTCTGGAATGTCAAGGCCAAGCACGTAATATGGAGAGTAAGAAAACTTTATTCTTCCAGGAACAAAAAAAGAATGCGAGATGTTTTGACGCGGCGGAAATAGCTTGCACTGTCAATAACGGTGAATTATCTTATGCAGAACACAGGTAAAACTGTTCTTTTTTGCTACGTCTGAGACAGTAAAAAGCGCAGGAGACAATCAGTGCTATGACAGGAAATACTATAGGAGATAATATGAAAGAAGAAAAAATCATATTATCTCACAGTATAGAAGATATTTTACTTTTTGTCAAATCTTACAAAAAATATTGAGATTATACGGGGGGTTACATTTGATTAATTTAACTGTTAACTGTTTTGAGGATCGCAGCAACATCAATTGCACTATTAATAACTGCTAATTTTACTGTATTGATTTTATTAATGAGTGGAATTTTAAGATTTGCTGAGAAAGTAGGGGGAAAAAGTTAGCTCTGATGCATTTTTTCCCACATTACTGCAAATGATGACAGCTTCATGATAAATACCGCACTTGGTTCCTTCGAAAAACGTTCTACTTTCAAGTTATATCGCAATTTATTGATTTATAGTAAATATTATTAAAAACCATTAAATCCAAACCAGATTAAATTATTATAAAATAATTTTAAAAGCATCCACACACACACACACACACAAGCCTGGAAAAACTCAATTTTAGAAATAAAATAAAATATGTTCAATTTTACAGCTTAAAATCACACTAAAAACCCGCATCAGGCTGATATTAATTATTTTTTTTTATTAATGAAATGAAAGAGAAACAGAACAGTATGCAGTTGTTTATTGGTTGATTTAATGGAGGATATTTATGCTTTAAAGTCAAAGCATTACTTCTTCAACTCTGAGTCGCGATCCCAACAGGGTGGCCATCATTTTTGTTGTTTCAGTTTCCCTGACTTTTCCCTGACATTTCCAGGTTTTATAAAAAATTTCCCTGACTTTTTTCGGGGGTAGGAAAAAAAAGGGGGATAAAATCCAAGATGACGGCAAATTTTTAAATCCATTATCTCGGAAACTATTAAAGCTAAAACAAAAATAAAAGAATGTGTTTGTAGGGAATTTTACGCTCTTTAATTTGCTGATAACATGTAATTTGAAAATTGACTAGATTTTGAGATATTCAAAAGAAACTAAAAAAAGGAGATGAAATCAAAGATGGCAGCAACCTTTGAGAACCATTATCTGGGAAACTATTAAAGCTGGAAGAAAAATAAAAGTATGGTTTGTAGGGAATTTTATGCTCTTTAATTTGTTTAATCAATTGTGATTTGAAAACTCTAATAGTTTTCGAGATATCCTGGAAAAACTAAAAAAGGGGGATGAAATCCAAGATGGCGCCGTGAGCTTACCCCCCAGGACCAGGGACTTTTAGTATGTTTATCAGAAGCTCCTAACGAACATGTGTACCAATTTTCAAAACTATATGATTTAATGTTTTTTTAGTAACCCTTCGTTGACTGGACTACTAGCCGAAATTTCGGTCCCTCGGAAATTTAAATGTAAACACCTCGCACACGAATTTCATTCGTTTTTGACTGTCAGTAAATGAGTGATTTTCATTGGTTGCCAACGGTGTTTCATTCTATTTATAAAAAAAAGATCAGCGAATTGTCGCTTGCAATAAGAATTATCAAAATAAAAAAATTCCAGGTTTAGAATAAATTTCCCTGACTTTTCCCTGTTTTTTCCCGGTCTTCCAAAATTCCCTGACTATTCCCGGTTTTCCAGGTTTCCCGGTCGGGTGGCCACCCTGCCCAAGTACGGTGCTGGAGAATTAAACTGAGATTGCGAAAACTTCCGCACCATTTTTTTAAATACTATTAGGTAAAAAAAAAGTTGAGAAAAATCATCTAGAGATGGAAAATTCCATTCATGTTCTTTATAAATGAATATCATAAAGTCAGCAATAATAAACGACTAATGCCTGGTCTTTTTCTAATTTTGGGTTCTTAAAAATTTTTTGAGGTCAAAAATGGGGTCTAAAAAATTTCACCGTTCAAAAAAAGAGGCTCTGGAGTGGAAAATTTTTAAACAGACATGTTAGTTACTTATAAAAAAAAGTAAGCAGGTTGTGAAGTCCTGATAATTATTGATCCATTCACTATCCTGAATGGAAGACAAGACTAGACAGATGAATTCAGAAATTTCAAGGACATTTTATATCGCACTGTAAGGACACGACTCCCACATTTTTGAGTGCCTTTAATTTTGCTATATTATATAAATACTAAATCCCACGATAAAGTTACCAATACAAGTCTAGCAGAGTCCAAATATTGTAGTCTTTTGAATTTTAAATGTGCATGAGCAACTTTTATTTTATCTTTATTCAAAAATTATATTTGTTTGGGGGGCGGGGGTACACCTAATAGAATCTAAGAGCGTAAATGTTCAGTTTTAGAATATTGTTTTAAGTTTCAGCTAATTGAGTTGGTAATTATTTTGACACTTCAAACTTTCAACTTGTTTAATAAATGAGCACAAATCAGCTTAGTTTAGTTATATTAACGCCCAGTTTCGAAGCAACACGAGGGCTATTTTGGGGCTGACCTCGTAATTTTGAACCGCGGTCAGATGGCGAGGACGACACCTGAGCTGGAACCACCTCTCCAAACTTCCGCACCACACTAGTAACGTACGACAGGCCCCCATACACGGCGGTTCTTTAGTTAGTACAAATTAGACAAAGAAAGGAATTCATTTTAATATAATAATAATAATAATAAAAACACTGCGCAATATTATCGCTTTCCATTAGCACGTCGCAGGGCTGAGAGTCAATCGATAACGGTTAAATAAAACAACTTTTATTTGGGGTCGATAGACAATAAGTGGCACACACACGCGCACGATCTAGAATTACTCTAACAGCATAGCATTACTCATGGCTGAGAAATGCGCAAGCAAAGCTGTTATGACAGTTATAAAAATAGTTGGTTTATTCTTTTATAAGATTTGAACACCTGTCCTTCACATATAGAGAAAGGTGTTACAGCGCGTGGAAAAATTGGAGAAGGAAATGGATTAGTTATTGACTTAGAGAAAAATCTATTTTACTTTCATCCTCAGCCTTTTCTTGAAAGAATTGGGAAAGTATTGAGTATCTCTTGCTTGGCATAAACAGATAGTTGGCATTTTCCGTGGTGAAAGAATGCGCAGTTGAAACACTTTTAAATACAAAAAAAAAATGTATTTATGACTCAGTTATATATTTTAAAAAATTTGATGTATTTTTAAAACTTTATTTTCTTATAAATTTGACAGTGTTACATCCTTGCGTTCTAACAAATGTCGTTCGTAAGTTTTCGTGACATAACAGATACGATATATACGGGTTAAGTGTGCCTTTAATTTTTAAAAAGAATGTCAAAATATGCTTATTAATAAGTGTTCATTACACACGGATATTTTTTATGAAATTTTTGAATTTCAAGAAGGAAATATTTTTGTGATGATATTCAAGCCCGTGAAAAAATGCAGTAAAGACATAGTTCTCCGATATTCTGGAAAACACGCTACATTTTGAATTCAGATAGTGAATCTGGCAAAATAATGATTATATATATGAAAAGTATTCGTGGTTGTAGTCAGTAAAAAGCCGAGTTATAGTCTAACTTTCCTTTATTATGGGAGAGTGAAGGAATGCACGTACATCTTGGTTTAAGTTTCAAATAAAAAGCGAACAGAAAATCCCTGCATTTCCTCAGGTAGGGATTTAACATATAGACACGTGATCAAAGTGAAGGGAATAATAGCTATTTTTAGTAAATTACGTAGGTATTTTAGGTGCGTCGATTTCGCGATTTGTGTAGGCGCGTGGAAGTAATTAGAATATTCTTTTAGTAATAAATATGCCAAAACGCGAGATTTAATATACCTCCAGCGCGGGAAATAAAACGAAACTGGAGTTTAAGAAAAGAGATTTTGGAATACATTAATATAGTACTAAGATTTTAAAATATATAATATTAGAATTTAAAGTAAAATTAAGTGAGATTATTACATATATATAGCACGAAAAAATGATAATATATCTGCAGAGTGTATGCCTATACTTTTATAAAGCGAAATCACGCTCAGTTAGAGTTATAAAAGTAATTTATACCATTAGTAAAATGGACATGTGCTATCATTTCATACAAATCGCAGCGCCCATTGTGGAACTAGGGAAGCAGGCGATTTTATTTCGAAAACAATAATAATAAAACGGCTATTGCAAAAATGTAGGAAAGCGCCGATTTAGTATGAATGAGTCACTAAGCAGCATTGTAAGATAAATTTTATACAGAATTTTTTCATTGAATTAGAAAATTTAAATGCAAAAATGACTAAAGATTTTGTAAGTATATGACCCAATTTTAAAGAAAACGAGGCCTAATTTTAGGAGAAAATTGCCATAGTGTGTTTGATGTTTATAAATGTATAATCAAACAAATAATGTAACAAAATATTAATCAAGAATAAAAGTAACAGAAATCATGCTCCAAAACTAATTTGCTACACTCCATTTCCACCCCTTCTAGAGAATATGTACTATTTTCAGATCACTTGGTCTGACTGATTTGGCTGTTTATACTTGTACCATAACAAAGTATCGGTTAACGAAATACCATCACTGATAACCAAGTAGAAAAATAACAAAAACTCATGCCCCAAAACTATTTCGCTGAAGACACACTCCATTTCCATCCTATCCACACAATCCAAGTCTCCCGTCCGGATCGAAACAAGTCAATTAGGGCATCCGAGTACTGCTTGCTCTCTTTAGAACAGCACTCAGCAGCAAGTCAAATCGAAAACCTCATGGTCCCTTTGAGCAAAGACAGCTGGTGAGGGGGCTGGAATATGGAAACGGCGCCACTGTGTCTGTCTGGGGCAGTGGTGATTCAGTCAGCGGTCGCCCTATCGTCTGCACCGTTTTTTGTACGTCTTTCCCCGAGAACTACTCAACTCAACTCTCGATTTCTGACTGACTCGTCTGGGAAAAGCTGCTACGTCGTGTCCCCGATTTTCTTTTTCATCGACCAACTTTTATCTGTGTTGATGGGGGTGGGCGGGTGAATGAATGGATGTCGTCGGGTTGAGCGACCATGAGTTGACCTACCAGGGGCGCCGCCGCCATAATTGTAAACTTTGTTAAACTTCATTTAATGCAGCCCCGACGGGGAATGGTGATATCAATTACGTTTGAATTGGAAGAGGTATTTATTGTTAGAAGTTGAAGGGTGGGGGCGAATATATGAAGAATGGGGCGGTTGAATGTCTTCTTTTTAGGGGAAAGGGTAATGAGGGTTGCAGAATGTATGAGGAGTGATGAATAGGACACAATGAGATTGCAGAATGTATGAAGAGCGATGAATAGGATACGATGAAAAGATAAGGGACGATTAATTTTGTTTATTTGTGCTTCGGTAAATAAAACTTTTTATTAAATTGTACGACATTCTAAAAGAGATGGATGTAACTGTATGTAAACTTCTGTAGAAATTTACTGCTAAAACGCGTATATTCTTAATGACAAGGGAAATTATGATTTTAAAAGAAAAAGTAGTATTTTGAAAATAAAGCTGATATTTTTTACATAAAAATAGAACTTCAATTTCATTTTTTTAACAACTGAAGTTTTACTTTTAGTTACTAAAATTAGTCCTTTTATGTCACGGTGTTGCATATCTGCAACAACCCCCCCCCCCAAAAAAAAAATCTGTCTTTTCCACAGTAAGCTCTTCCAGTCGATTTCATTGGTTGTTGCAATACTGTAACACACTGTATTTAACACAAATTGCTCATATATTCCTCAACAGATGGTGATAATGAAGTGATTTTTAAAAACAAAGTTTCAGTTGATACTTAAACATTTGCAGGAGGTTGCTCCTGAAATTACTGCAGAATTTAGTGAAGTTAAACAGAGTGGACACATCCATTTGTGAGAAATGTGGTGAAGGTCTTTGTTATAACAAAACTAACAACTGTTTTAAAAACTGAAATTTTGAATTTTTCTTGCCATTTTGCATTATGTTGCAGAAATGCAAAAAAAAAAAACACTTTTTCGTCAATAAACTTTTATTTTAAATGTTCTAAACTTTTCGAATTATTTTTTCTATACTTACAATGATGTATTCCAACGTCTTAAGTCATTTTTTTTCAAATCGGAGTTGTGGAGATATAAACGGTTAAGTAAATGAATCATAAATCGTAAACTGGGCAACTTCATATTGAACTGCTTTGTACAATAGAAAAAGAATAAACTAAATGCCCAGTCTCACAATCCACAAGGAGCCTCGGCGGCCTCGTGGAAAAGCAGCTGCTTAATGACCAAAGGCTAGCGGGTTCGAGACCCGATTCCAAAAAAGACCCGTCGTGTATACAGGACAATTGCACGCAAAGTCCGTTGAGGTTTGGAGGGAGGGTGCCAGCCTTGGTGCTGTCTCGTCATCTGAACACGGCTAAGAATGATGTCCGTCGCATACAACCCTTCTGTTTATTTATTTTTTATTGTATTTAAAAGAAGACGCATACTACAGATAAACCACAAATATTGCATAGCAACGGATTCGGAAACCCTCCGCGCTTTTGCGCATGCGCCGGGCGGAGTTATTTTCATCAAAATAGGGGGAAAGTGAAGAATGGAAGGGTGATGTTTACATTTTACCTAGCGTGATCTAACAAAGAACCCCGGAAATGCGCTCATATGACTCATTGCCTGACACCCCTTTCCTGTGTAACAACGTCCAAAGTGGTAGTCTCGGAATCCGTTGCTGAACAGTACAGAGTTCATGACGCAAAAAGAATAAAGAATCTGTAGAAAGAAAAAGATGTCTTGCTTCAAAACCGAACGTTAATCTAGCTTAAAAAATCCTCTTCTACCAACTGCATAATAAACAAAACTGTTTCACTGTGACTTGGTGACTGAAATAATAGTTATAATTCTGAAAATTTAGCAAAATTAATTAATTAAATTTTAATTAAAATAAAAAACAATAACATATTTTGCATTAAATAGAAAGGCGCATATGCAGCCAAATCTAACGAAATACAAAAACAAATAATAGAAATTTTTCTTTTAATTTAAATTTCTATTATTTGGTGACTGAAATATGCTCGAAGTTAACTTAGTGATTGGAGTATGCTGGAAGCTGCGTGGTGTGCATATATGCCATAAGGACATTCTCCGTACAGTCACAATACCAGATTTTATCAGAAACAATAGTCAGAACCAGCGGGAGTGGTTTCCCCGAAAATTTCTCGCATACGACCAATAATGTGGGGTGGGTAATCACCCATGTGGGTAGGTAAATATTTTTGGGTTATTTACCCAAGACCTGGTTATTTTGAGAAAAAAAATTATGAATGGTGATTTACAATGAAACATATAAAATTTATGAATTCCCTAAAACTTAATATTTTGGAAAAAAAAATTGCGTATGTTCGCAACTTTTACGCGCGCTGAGGTACCACAACTTTATTTAACGTTTTTGAGTACGAAATATTATTATAGATATCACTCAAGATTTCACCATACGTCTGGTTAATCACAGGCATCCATCTGGAGCATGTAGGAACAAAGTTTTGTTTCAGGGAGTTGCAATAATTCCGAAGCGCGTGTTTGCCTCTCGCTACAATTTCCTTCGTAGACCGCCAAGGTCAAAAGCCAACCATTACTAACTTGAGTAAAATGAACGAAACGCTCGCTGAACCAAATATGCAATTTGAACACCTTTTTTTCAACGGATTGAAACGAAAATTGGACACGAATCTACAATTAAGGTTAGAAGGCCACATACCAAATTTCATATATCTAAGTCATTATCTTAAAAAGTTATTGTGTTCACAAGTTTTCGTTTATCAGACAGTCAACCCTTTGACGGATTTGGCCCAAAATTTTATACGGACCTACAATCATGATGATAAAACTGTGTACCAAATTTTATCCATCTAGCTATTCAAGTTTTAGAGTTATAGTATTCACATGAAAGTGGACAGATAGACAGACTTCCCGTAGACGGAGTTTGTCCAAAATTTGATAGAAACCTACAAAGGATGAGTTAAGATCACTTACAAAATTTCATCCCTGTAACTCTAATGGTTCTCGAGTTATCGTGTTCAGAGACACACAGACAGACATAATTCCAAAATTGTGTTTTTCGGACTTGGGGAGATCTAAAACATGGAAATTCGTCAAAATCTCGAGTTCGAATTTTTTGACGATTACAATACTTTCTCTTTGTATATTTCGTATACGAGAAAGTAAAAATAGCTGATCTGATGGTCTAAAACTGTAATTTTTTTTTTTTTGCGCATTATTATCCAACGTAATTATAGATACATTTTATTTTATTTTAAAGTTTAACGATTCTTAAGGTCAGAAAATGCAAATGCACGTACAGAACAATTTCATAAAAGGCCAATTAAAAGTATTAAAACAATTGTCACGCATTATGAATAAAATGTTATGAACACATAGAATAGTTAAATACTAGACTTAACAATTCAGTTTTTAAGGTGTGTTTAAACAATGGAATTTTATACTTATTAATCATAATTAGTTGAGAACAATTTATTCATACGTCTCAAGTTTTCAAAACTAAAAAGGGCGTGTTTTCTAAAACTGGCACATATTTGTACATACTCTTTCAAATAATTTTTTTTTTCGTTATATTGTATGACTTTCTTCATACTGAAAGCATAAATCGCTGATCCAAAAATTTATTAATAATCAAGTACAACTGCTGAAACTTTATTTTTTCTAAATGTTTCAGTGTATTTACCGGAACCGGAAAATCATGGAAATCTAGAAAAAGTCACGGAATGCGATAAAATTGACCATGTCACGAATTTGTGATAAAGTCACGATACTTCTAACCTTTCCATCCAGTCTTGTAACATTTTACGATTTTCTGCACATTCTTTCTTTTTTTGGTCTGTTTTTATAATAATTCGTGTTTAGAAATCCAGTTTGAATTCGCGCGTCATTTGTGTGTTGAACTCACCTATCAACGATTTGTAACATATTTCAGAATCTGATTTTGAACGAACGTCGAGAAATTATCATTATCTGAAAAAAAGTCATTTCTGGAAGATTAATCACAATGAATTCATTCTTAATAAAACACTGCTCTTTTTTTAAAAAAAATTGTTCGGAAAAAAAACCAATAGCAGTAAAACTGGTCGAAAAAAACCCAATATAGTAGCTTCAAAAGGCTAATCGAGCTTATTTTAAATGAGCATTTTATTTCTACAAGCAAGATAATCATCAATTTTTCATCACCATTTTCGTGCACGAGAAATAATCTTCATTTATATACGTGTAAAATATAAGTTGGATGGAGGCGCTTAAAAAGCAGTTGCAGTCATTTAAATCCAATTATTATTCATTTGAAGTCTTTATTTATTATGGATGGAAAAGTACTTTTAAAATGTGTATTTTGGGTTGGTACAAACCATGGGCATTGTTGAAATCTTACGGGCAAAGCGAGGAAGATGGCGAAGAGGTGTCCAAAGCAAGAAGGAAAATCGGAATTCCCGTATTTTTGCTTGTTCAGCAACTTTTTGGTGTTATCGATAGGCTTGCCATAATTGCCAAGCATAAATACGGGACGTTTCAATGCTAAATAAATAAAACATAAAAAAAGTGGGTAGGTAATGGTTTATTTTATTCTGATAAAAAAATCGATACAGTTCAAGCAATCTAATAAAATGAGGACGTAGAATAATAACAAAGATGCAAGGCTCACTCATATTTTAAAGTTAATTTTACTTTCATAATTATGTCATTTTCTTGTTTCACATAATTATAAAATTGGGCGCAAGTCATTTTAAAATTATAATGGCAAATCAAAATTGATTCAGTTGTCTCCATGGACAACCTGTTTCTTTGGTCCCACCATTGAGTTGACATTAGGGAAAATATTCTCTCCAAATTTGCGTTATGGGCTGGAATGGCAAATACGTATTCGCATAGCTTTATGAAACATGCCTTCTGTTCAATAAACTTTGTATCGGTGAAAAACTTCAGCCATTTTTCTTCCAGAAGTTAGGGAGAAAACGGGACAAAAAGTAATACGGGACTGGGCAGTGAAATACGGTGGCATTCCAGTATATACGGGATGTATGGCAACCCTAGTTATAGATGCTAGCTCGTACAGAAGTTTACTTCAGAGATAGTTGAGTTACAATAATTAGATTTTGCGAGGCGTGGGAAAAACTACAGATTCTTACGATTCATACGTAGAAGTGCTTTTATCTTTAAATTACATATCATGAAAAATAATTATCACACGAATAATTAATTTAGTAGTCTGATGTATGTTGTATCAGATAAGACTAAAATGGGTATCAGACTGCATAGAAGCTAAGTTTTGGAGAACGGATAATGCTACGAATAAGGTTGGAACCTGGTGACAGGATCGGAGGGTCTCTGGTTCGAGGATCCGAATCAATCGAAGACCCCTGGTGCGTACGGGCCTGATATATGTATATCAAATCAGTAGCGGCCAAATGTCCTCTTGTTGGTGTACTGTGGATATTTGGAGATACATTATCAGCCCAGGTGTCGTGCTCGTCAGTCGTCATATGAACACAGTTCAAAATGGCGAGGTCTGTTCCTCGATAGTTTCCAATTGGGATATTAATCTAAGTTAAAGTAATATCGCCACTATTATATAATTTGCCAAAACATTTTATCGATGCAAAACACTTGTATAGGTTAGCTACATCTGCTCTCAAATTGTTGCATGTGATATGTGGTTGATGTGTGTTGCCACAAAATTCTGTATGTCGCTAGTGATTCCAGCAGTGTGGTTTTGGACAAGCGACACTTTGATTTAACACCGAAAATATTTAGATCACTCTCAGAAGTCATGCTATTCTCTAGCTAGATCATACTTTCGAATTAGGTGCTACAAAATTCTTATATTTAGGTAATATTATATAATTATGAAAATTTTAACAGCAGTATATCCTACTCTCTCCGCAGATGTATATTTTCCCACACATTTACTACACATGGTATGTAAGTGTTAAAATTAATCAGATCGGAAAAGCTTAAGAAAAAAAAACAATCCATCTCCCGAAAATCTTAACATCCCTCGCTTCTGGAAAAAGCGTCTACTTAAAAGGGACAAAAGATAACCTCACACCAGGAATACCCATTAAACACGGCTTAATTAGGTGCGAAATAAATTTTCTCACGATTGCAAAAAATCCATTTTCTTCCACGCCGGATGTGCACTGTTTCATCACCCCCATTGGAAAAGTGCATTTACCAGCCTTATCGGTTTCACTGCGAGGTCGAGAGGTTACAGCTGATATGGACGGAGTGCGCTCGCCTTATTAAATAAACACTCCATCCGAACCTCCTGTTCGTAGCAAATGCCTCGATTTTTTGGAAGGCGAAGGTCGGTTAATCGAACCGCCATCTCGCTCTTAGGATACGCGTGAATGGATATGGAAAAGCAGCCAGACAGCATCGAGTAGTAAGAAAAAAGATAAATCCAAAAATATCGGTAGTGTTTTCGCTAGATTCCCATGTAGGGATATCATATAGGTCTTTATAATCAAAAATGCAACTATAACTAAAATTACCTTCAATAAATGTAAGAAAAATAATACCTTTTATGAAATATTATTATAAACTTTCACAGAATGAATAAAAATGAGAAATGTGCAAATTATACACGTACAGCGAGGTAAATAGAGACGGCGGTATGCGCCCCTCGACTTTTCCCACAATATGGCGAGTTTTGTATTTAGTTTCATAGTACAATAAAAATTTGATTAACCGTTGGTCCGGATGGATAACCGAATAAACGGATAACTGACATCTCTTAATACATATGTATAGTAACATGATTTCACTGCTGGCTTGGGACGGAAGTGAAAATAAAGTCCTTTAAAAGTGAATAATGCATACATACATGTTGTATTTAATTTTACAAAACGATCAATATAAACTTCAATATAAGAGTAGTAATGTACGGAAATGAATTGTAATACTATAATTCTACATTACTTTGATGATGACCTATAACAGAAACTGGTGGTTAACCAAGGTTTCACAGTATAGTGAAGAAAATCAAGTATAAAATGTGGACTGCTTCCCACTAACCGATTGGAACCAAAATTTGACACATATTTACAATCTTAGTGTAGAGAACATACGCTAAAACACATCCATCGAGTTGGCTCCGTTTTTGAATTATTGAAACTCACATACACTCGAATAGACAGACCAACAGACAGTGGCTCGCAGACTGAAGCAAATCTTGAATTCTGTTGATAAAACAATATGTCAAATTTCAACAATTTAGCTCGTCATGTTTTTAAGCTATCGTGCTCATATGCACACACACGGGCAGACAGACTTCCCATAGGCGGATTTCATCTAATATTTGATAAAGATCTATAATACTGGTGTAACGATCACATGCCGAATTTCATTCGACTAGCTCGTTCTCTTGCTCACAGACAGATATAATTTCAAAAATTGCCTTTTCGATCTCACTGAGGTTTAAAATGTGGAGATTCATCAAAATCTCAAGGTTGAATTTTTGGACGAAATAATATTATTTCAATACCTAAAGTAATAATGACACAAGTTTTAGTCTGAAATTCCAAACAGATTCTCAATTTTGGTATGAATATAAAATGAAAAATTTCATTCATCTCGCTGTGATCATTCTGCAGATTTTCACGCCCATGTCCTATTATATCACTCCACATTTAATGGATAAATCACACGTAGTGTGACAGAAGAGGACTTCTGGAAAGAATAGGGTAATCGAAAAAAGAATACTTGAGAAAAAAAATCAAGAATAGGTAACCCCGACTAGTATTAAATACACACTCCATCAGAACCCCCGACAGTAGTAAATGCCTCGATTTTTTGAAGGCGAAGGTCGGTTAATCGAGCCGCGATCTCGCACTCGGATACGCGTGAATGGATATGGAAAGCAGCCAGACTGCCTCTAGCAGTAATAAAAAAAAGTAAACTAACACGAGGATTTCGACCTCAGGAAAATGTGACGTCAAAAGTTTCACTGGCGTTACGCGATGGGGAGGGAAAAAAATTAAAAGAGGGAGGAGGAGAGAGGGTAAGAGAACATTGTTGTATTCCGATCCCCCGACTTTGGCGCGATATTTTGTCACATTGTACTTTCGCTTCCACCTGTGTCTTTTGTGCCGAGTCAGGAAGTCAGCAGCACGGTCAGGTGCACTATTGAGTTGTAAATGAACAACACGCTTCGGGAGCGAAATGGCCTCGTAAAAAAAAAGCGGGCATGTAGTACAAATGTTTTTAGGAATGGCATTAGTGATAATTTGATTCTGCCCAGTAAAACATAGATCGACATACTAAAATAACAAAAATATGCCATGGTAGTAATCTTGACTAAAATAATATATTTTAAAATTTGTCTTTTGCCATCTGAGAGGTGAAATTATTGTAAAAATCTTCTGTACGCATCCTGATAATATATCTTTAAATAATTATCTGCTTTCGAAACATATAAAGTCATTTACAGTCATATTTAATTACAAGGTCTCTTTGTCTTACGACATAGTTCCGTTCCGACTTGCATGTCATAAGCCAGATTTATATTTTTCAACAATATTTTCATTGAAACGGGTTATAATAATTGTACAGAAAACGCAAAAATTAAATCTATGTACGTATAATTATTGTATATAATGTGAAAAATGCACGATGCACACTATTGTGGTCGTAAGCGGAGGCGAAAATGTGCATCTTTATTTACGAATATTTGAAAATTTGACAGCAAAATGAATCAATTCATGCTCATATGATATATATCAAATGCAGCGTACTAATCCAATGCGCATCTTTCAGTGAAAACAAACGGATGTAACGTCACAACAAAGCGTAAAACAATGCGTAGTTACATCAGGCGAAAAACCTTGTTAAGGTTTTCATGTGACGTCACATGAATTTGATTCTTTTGGAAAAAAATCTCAGAATAACCGAATCAAGTGTAGCTATACAGTCGATCAATTGGTTCTAAAATATAGACAACAGTTACAGAAAACTTCCAAAAATAACAACGAATCATGTGTCATGAGCACTAGTTTATGTTAGTTTCACTGGTTCCTATTTACACCATAGTTAGTTATAATGCTGATAAAACTTTTTTTAGCTTATTGAGAATGAAATATTTATTCTGTTTGTTAACAAATGTATTCTTTATACTTTATTTTAAAGCTGCCTCTATAAAAACATTAACAGTGAATAATAACTTTACTAAGGAAAGTGAACATCTAGAAAATTTTCAAATGCAGCGAAAGGATTTTAGTCATTTCCTTAAACCGCAATTATTAGATTTCGAATTGCTAAGTCAAAGTTCACATTGTTCTTTAGATCACCTGAATCTTTCTTTAGACTTTGAGGGGAAAATTATATATTATCAAAGGAATTCACATTTTTACTAAAAGATGATAGCTTTATAATTGCTTATTCAATATATTTGCGCCAAGACATGCAATTAAATATTAAATGACATGCGCAGATACGCATGTTATGTGATAGAGACGTTACATGAAACGCACCATTTTTTTAAAGCATAATTTTCAGTTTAAACTTAAATAATTTAGAATTAAAAAAGCTCCAACTAACAGTAAATCTGAGCATTTCACGTAACAAATATAGAATTCTATAAGAGCCAAATGAAAATTACAATTTGAATAAGAACGCTAAGTTTTAAATATATAACCATATGGCTCTTTAATTATAAGCACGTTTAATGGCATTAATTAACACAACACCCGCATTCCGAAAAAGTTTGAAACTAAACTGCTATGATGTATCATTCACCTAATAGAAAGTATTAATTTTAAAGCAGCTTTTAACTTTCCAATATTTATCCAGCAGCAATGAAATTCTAAAAATAGGGCGCGAAAACAAAAATCCAACAAAGTCGCAGACTTTTCAATATTCAAGCGCCTAAATAGAAAACGGCGACTAAAAAAAAGAACAGAATAAAAAGAGACAACTTCGTCGACATTGTAACCGAAATGTGTCTCCTAGTGTCGTAAAGTGTGTTTCCAATCGAAAACCGAACGGTGGCGCTGTAGCAGTATAGTCGTAGCAGGAAAATTCTCTTTGGAATCCCTTCCCCTCGCCGGTTCTTGGCATCGAGCCAAAAAGTCCGTTACCATGACAACCGGCAACTGAGTTTCTCTCCCTCCTCTCCGCAATTTCGAGTTATTTTGGACATCTTACGAATCGTATTCCTTCCTGCCGCCTTTCGAATTTCAGAACTCGTATCACGTGTTTCGCTATTTTCACGTTTTGCATGGTTTTTTCATTTATTTATTTTCTCTTTTTATTATATTTTGTTTTGTCTCTCTCTGAATGAGAATAGGTAGAGGCCGAGACTCTGACCCCGTTACGGGTCTACGGTTCCACACAATGCGATCAAATTCAGCATCATCATCACTCACGGAGTTAACCGAGAACGCCAGATACACACAGTGTGTGTATGCATGCCGTGTCATTAACAGAGCTTAGAAACATGGAAGATACAAGTGTATTTTCAATGTTATGGTCGGTGAAGGAAAATAATAGTAGCGGGAGAGAAAGAAAAACAAAGATTAAAGAAAAGCCGGCTGAGCACGTGAAGAAAAAATAACAAGCTCTCGAGAAAAACTGAAGATTTTGGATAGATCGATAAAAAATAAACTGAATAGAATAATATGAACTGAATCGCTCAAACAACATTTGTAATTTTTGAAAAGTAAAGGATTCTATTCTTAATCATGTGATACATAAAATCTTATTTTAGAATTATTGGCAAATTTATTTATTTAGAATAATCAGCAAATTTATTTATTTAGAGTTATTAGCTAATTTAATTGAGAATCCACTGGGCATCTTGCAAGAGGGAAAAGGACATGACGTCACGGAACACTGTAATAAAAAGTGCAATTAGATGTTCGATGACATGTGCAACCACATTTGATGATGAGTATGACGTTGAGCGTAATGACTCCTTTGAAAAGCATATAATTTGCTTCATTTATTTTATCCTACAATAAAAATGGCAAAAAGTAGGCTCGAAATGATACATAAAATTTTAGTGCACTGAAAATTTCGAGTGAAGAAAACAGTTTGAAAGTTTAACAGTGTTTAACATTTTTTTAACATTAATTTCTAAGACAAGAAAATAGATTTTTTATTTAAAAATTAAGGAAATTAAGTACGTAATACGCCATTGAGTTTAAGGTTTTAAAAAATAATCTGCGTAATATAGCTATAAACTATTATAAAAATTTCTCTCATTCGATATTCGTAAAAATCAAAGACTTTCAAGACTAATAATTAATCTTTATTATTATTATTATTATTTCCTAAACACCCGCCTTCAATAACTCATCTGCATTTGTAAATCCGTAATTTTTATTTACATAATGCGTAATGATTTTAAATACTCAATGATAAAACTAATCAATTTAAAAGAAAATGCTGAATTAACAGTTCTAAAATCTATTAAATAAATGAAAATAAATATATTTAAAACCGACTTTTGAAGCAATTTTTTTTCTCCTACATAAGAGTCCAAGTATTATCGAACGATTTTTTTATAGACAAAAATAATATCAAGTATAGAAAGGTTGACAATTTGACGTAGAATAATAAATAGAAAAAGATGCTTCATTCGACTGTGTTTAACGTGCGAGGGAATAATTAACTTGAAGTAGAAAGAAAACTAAAACAAAATAAATAAATGCATCACATAATTTGGGGGAAAATTCCTTTAGACAGCTTCCCGTGCGTAGTTAATTACTTCCTGAAAACACTTTTTTTATATCTAATATGTCCTTACATTGTCGACATCATGTATGTCACGTATTGAAATAGTTCCAGCACAACAATGTGATTCCCATATTGTCATTCACGATACAATCACGAAAATATTTGTATTTTAATTATTATTGATGCAATTAATATAATAATATATATCACAATTTCCTAAACACTTTCCGCTCGTGACTCCTTTTTGGGTGGAATAAATTTTCACGACCAAAAAATTGGAAAATAACTAAGAACTTGGAAAAAATGAAACTCTCAATACAATTTGAAATAAATATTTTGCAAACTTCAATGAAATGTGTTTAAAAAAAAAACACATGTGAACCTTTTCGCGTCCCTAATTTTACACTCTATCACTTTAGATAGTGACCCCTCAGTTAAATAACCTTGATACATATAATCGCATAACAAATAAATAAAACAATTTTAAATTAAAAGGATCTATAAAGTTGGAATAACAGACAAAATCACACATTTAAAAAACTCGATATAAAATTTCAGTCCCAAAAAATTAATCTTTTAAATATTTTGTATTAGACTCAGGAAACCGAAATTGTTTTTCAGAAAAACAGATAAATTAATAGAATATGAACTGTTTAAAACATAATAAAAATGGATGACGTTAGATAATTAATAACAACTTTACAATCAGTCACTCTAAAAGTATATGACAAGCATAACATGTAATCGCGACACAATAGAGCGGCAGTCATCAGTGGATGAAAACTGAAAGTGAAATGTAAAAAAATATATTACATTTTAGTATTATTTAAACGAATTGGAAAATAAAAAAGAATAAACATAACAATTTGTTATCATCAACCAGAATACATTAGTTACTTATAACCAAATATTGAGTCGAAATTTTAATCCTGTAATGTCGAGTTGTTTTTAATCTCTATTAATATGCAAACCCTTAAAAACGGATACAAATACTTTAAAAATGAAGCGAATTGCTATTTATATGCATAGCTTTATCAGAATAACATAATGCAACACTTTAACAGCATAATATAATTAAACTATTAAAGAGAAATATATAATAGTAGGATGTAATATATTAACATTGTGCATTTTCCACGTTGCATTACCGAAGGAAATGAATGCTCAACTTATTTGTAGTACCTTTTTCTTAACTAATGTTTGTTTATTTAGTTATAGGTACGCATTACTCATACAGCTCCGTTTATATAGTAAAGTATTATTAAACAACAGCAGCAAGTTAAGTATTAACGAAAATAAACATTTATCTATACAGTTTCAAGAAATTATTACACAATTTTCCCATGTTGTTTACGACCCAGAGTTACCACACACATCTCTAATGTTTCATGCAAAAAAAATAATGATAGAAAATCACCCTGCGTGGAAATGTGCAAGTGTTGCATATGAAGCATATTTCAAATCCTTTGTGGAGAAACTTTTGATCATAAAAAAAAGCAAAATTATTTTCGGAAGGAGGCTGCTAGTGCGAGACCTTAATTTCCTTTCTCTCATCCCCACCCACCCCCTTTCATACGCAATTTTTTTTTATGCACTGTATGTAACGAGGCGTGTAACTCCCATTTGGAAAAAAAGGGCTAGCCAAATCTTTAAAAGTAATGTAGCTTATGATAGTTGAGAGTAAATCACAACGACTTAGTAGTCTGTCACGCCATATTTAATTGCACTTTGCAATAAAAGAAATACAATGCTAAGTAGAGTCCAAACAGAATGATTTCGTGTTTGTAGAAGTGATCCTTAGGATCCAATGACTATCTACAAAATTTACAGCATTGCTTCATTATTTTTTTAAAACTTCAACTGGGTGCAATTAGCCAGACAGGAACCAACTACTATTTTGTGGATTTCAAGTTTATTATTTTAAATTGTACATAAGAGTCAAGTTTAGTCCACTAGTTTGTTAGGCTAAACCGAACTAATTTCGTAAGTTGTATAACAGACTATTGGTAATGCAATAATTAACTTTGGATCGATGTAGCATCTGAATTTATTTTTCTGTATTGTTTGACGAAAACAATTATACCTGAATATGTACGCATTGGAGTTGTTCCTAATTGTGTAATTACGTACAATTCGGATTACACAAGTTATGATTTAAAAAAATTATCTTATAAAGACAAGAAGTCAAATCAAGATATATTCTCTAAAAAGTAAAATAATAATACACTTATTTTCGATAGAATAATAGACTTATTTTCGTTAAAATTACATTTACGAACAGTAGAGAAAGCTAACACTAAATGCTTGAACTTCAAGATAATTGCATAAAATAAAACTGTATTATTAACCAACTAGGCGGTTAGCTATTTTAATCTCATAGCTTTAAAGTCTTAAAAATTTGCTTTTAATGTTGATGATTGGATCTTTATTGCATTTAATGAAGTCTCTGAAATCTTTTATCCGTGGTAGTTTAAGAAACCATACAAATAAACATGAATTATTTGCTTTTGAACTCAATATGAGAAACGGAAAAATACGTCTCAAACGCTTAGAGGGTTAATATTTTAAAATACAGAACTACTGAATACAGAAATGAACCAATTGAATGTAAATGCCAATGCATTTATTATTTTTCACAAAGATGAAGCCAGTATTGAATTATGAATTACGTCTGCATTAAATTTTATGCATATCGGCAGTGGCATAGGGACTTAGATGTCCACGATGCGGTTTTGGCGTGGGAGGTGCCGCGAAGACAAAGCAATATTGCATTTATTTCACTTTTTAAAGCCAAAATACGACCGTCCGAATAGATTATTCACAATAAAAAAACTAACAATGATACACATTTCTATTTTTAATAAATAAATAACGTAAAGATTTTTTTTAAAACTGAAGAATCTGAATACCATCAGGTAGGTCAGTGATGTTGTTATTCAAGTTTCAATATGGATTCACCGAAGGAAACAGTACAAGTTGTTGAGTGATTTATCAAATTTAACACTGCAACGCAGATACAGAGTAAAGTTGGGACTACACACAATTTAAATATACATTAAGTCGGCCATTCATTTCACAGATAAACTGGATATTTTGGAACGCGAGAAGGAAAAAGCCATAAAAAATTTATGGAAATCAGCCAAATGGACTTGTGGTGGTTGGAATTCCGTCTGGACTGAAATCGGAATGTAAACGCTTGAGTTTGAAGAATCGCTTAAGAGGGACCCTGAAAGAGGCTAGCGACACGAACAATGCCTTGCGTAGATTGAAGCCTCGCTTTGAGGGTAGCAAAAATTTAAATCTGCTGACTGGGGAAAATCGAAGAACGATTGACAAGCAGCTGTAGAGAGAGAAAGAAGATCGCTCTTCCCCCCTACCTTCGTTCAGAGTTAGCGTCCTTTTAAATACAAGTGCACTTTATGAATGGCATAACAGATATATGACGACAGGTAGCGCTTTGGCAAATCCGAAATCTGACTGTCCGCGAAGTTGAATGAATTCACGAAACTTCTCGCCTTGGACCTCAATTTTAATTTGTAGAAATAAAATAAAAAAGCTTGATGCTTTCTGTAGCGAATACAAAAAACAGTTCGTGCCTTTATCTTTGTTTTTTCAAAAAAAAAATTATTGAAAATGCAAAGATACCTTTCTGACACCATGTAATATATACTAAGCTTCGGGTGCCATCTATCCTCTATGCTTTTCCAGATGAGTTATCTTACAAAACCGAGTTATTCCTATGAGTTAAAAACGAAAATAAGTATAATAATATTGGCTTTTTAACGGATAATTCAGGTTTAAATAAGTGCTTAATGTGCCTAATATCGTATAGTGATTCATTTCTTTACTTATTTTTACTTTCTCGTATACGAAGTATACAAAGAGAAAGTATTGTAATCGTCAAAAAATTCGAACTCGAGATTTTGACGAATCTCCACGTTTTAGACCTTCCTGAGTCCGAAAAACACAATTTTGGAATTATGTCTGTCTGTGTGTGTGTCTGTGTGTGTGTCTGTGTGTGTGTCTGTGTGTGTGTCTGTGAACACGATAACTCGAAAACTATTAGAGATAAAGGGATGAAATTTGGTATGTAAACTTGAAACATAATTTGTAGGTTTCTATCAACTTTTGGACAAAATCCGTCAACGGGAAGTCTGTCTGTCTGTATGTTCGAGGTCATGCGAACGCTATAACTCAAAAACTTGAAAAGCCAGATGGATAAAATTTGGTACACAGTTTTATCGTCATGAATGTAGGTCCGTATAAAATTTTGGGCCAAATCCGTCAACGGGTTGACTGTCTGTCGGTCTGTATAATCGCATACTTGTTAAGCCTTCGTTTCAAAACCATTTCCACGCGCATGCCTACTTAGCTATCTCTGGTACCAAGCGGGAGGATTACGTCCTTGAGACGGGTTTGTGATTGATATGTTTTAACCCGTTTTGCTTTCGCTCGCTCGTATAATAGCGGATCTTCCTGGAGTGTGATGGAAAATAAATATTGCTAAGTTTTAATACATAGGCATCTCTTTTAATATGATTCTTCACTTAAATATTTTACAATCACTATAATCTGCAATGAAAAACCTTATGATATTCGTTGCATTCTGGATTACAGTAGGTTCGATTTTTTTTATCCACGCAAGGGGAGGGGAAATGACAAATTTTTTAGCAGTATACGAGAAAGTTTAGGGGAGGCCACTCCCACTGGTTTTGTTGTGTTGCGCATATAAAGAAATGCATGTAATCCAATAGGAAAAACAAATGTGACAAGAATAGTTACATTGAAACAGTTCATCAAATAGTTATCCATCGATCAATGGAAGTAGATGACCTTTTCAGACAGCTTTTCTTTGTGTATAGAAAATACTGCTGTCAAAACAGTTTAATATTTTACAGCTCAGTGAGTACATTTTTATGATCCGCTTTCCTTGCAAGAATACTAAGTTTTATACTATTTTGAAAGATCAAACCATGCTGGAAAGAGAAGAATAACATGAGTCGGACATTATACAGCTGGCAACGGATATCAAAATAACTAAAAAAAATCTTTCTATATAAAAAGCATTACAAAATAAATTGTTCATACGTATAACAAATATGGAACTCCGAAGTGCAACAGTATATCAATATAAGGTTGTTATTTTACTTTCGGTGCTTGTTTACCAAACAAACATTTTACAAACTTTGGCAATGGTTTTAATGCTGCAATGCGCTTTGTCCTTATAATATCCTTTTGTCAACAGGAAATTGTAGGTTAAGTTAATGATAAGTAAATAAAATAGACGAAATATGAAATAAATCTCTTTTTTTATTACTATTGGATGAACTATAGTGTTTGAGACCTTTACGACAACAGACATTTTAAGCAATTAGAGCAGCAGCTATTATTGTCTGGAAATCCATCTTTCGACCAGCTCCAGCTCGGAAAAGAACATAAGCATGATGGAACTTTCCGTCTTCTGTTCACTTACTTTTTGAAATTGTATAAAAATTTGATATTAAAACTTAATACATATAAAAACTGCCAAACTTTTCAATTCAGAAACAGGAAATTCTTAAAATGTTAAGAAGTTTCCAGATTTGCCTAAAATTGTTTTTATTTTTTTTATTTTATATAACATTAGTTCCAGCTTAAAATTCAGAAACTTCAAAACTGCTATCAAGACAAACACAAGATCGATTATGTTCGAGAACATTAAATAATGCCTATGCACGGTATGGATTTATATTTAACTTCGGGATATGAGCAAGTAATTCGCTCACAGTTGTATCTCAAATCAAAATAACATCCCAAGAAATTCCAAAACTATTCAAACCGTCCAACAACTTTTGCTTCCTAAATTTCACGAAAAAAATATAATTCAATACCTCTTAAACATAACCTATACCATCTCAACAGATTTCTAATACACGCAACTAGATTATGCAATCTAATTCTAATTCCATTAAAACAGCTGTTACTTTTAGACCTTTTCTCTACGACATCCCAACATATTAATCCTATGAAAACGAGATTATGCAATACCCATACCAAAACCATCAAAATAACAGTTATTTTTAAACCTTACGTATTTATAAAGCCCGATCCAGGAAATGGCCATTTTTGATGATCAGCTGAAGTTGGACGAAAGCGTGGGCATCATTCAGGTTTGCGGTACTTTGATTTAAGAGGAAACCTAGCTTCAACCCACACATCAGTCTGACACAAACGCATCACCTATATCTAACTTCCCCTCTCTAGATGGTTATCCATTCTGCCTTCGCTTACAACAACAGCAGTACAGCTCAAAACATGCTGCAATGAAGAGAAATATCACGTACGCAACGTTTTGCGTAGGCAACCCAACAACCCATGGCAATTCCCAACTGTTCCTGCTGCAAGAACAGATAACCCTACATTTCACAGAGAAAACGCATTCCCTAGAGGACACAATACATGATGCATGGAATAAAATCGATTCGAAACATCGGACAATCAGTTTTACCAAGAAAAAGGAAGCCTGCCATCCAACCACAATCTGATTATGCCACACTTTCCATTTTTGGTAGGAAATGGTACTGAGAAGGATTTGTTGTTTTCCCCCCTCTTCTTACGCTTTGGAAATGAAATGAAGAGAATGCAATGCAGAAAAAATTGCATTTTAGGGCCCAATGAAAGATATCGAGGGAAATGAAAACTTGGAGAGGGTGATAAAATTTTAACTGAGAAGAAGAGAAATGTGGGGCTGTGTGAATTGGACAGCGAGCTTAAATCTGTTTCCAATAAAAGGAACGGTTTTCAGAGCCGACGAAAATAACGGATTTTTAAACAAAAATGTGCAATTAATAAATATCTGTTAGATTATAAAACAAATAAATAATAATTTTATCGGTTGATTTCTTTTAAAATGAAGTTTCACGGATAATTTCAAGAATATTTAATCACTTGTCATTAACAGTTTCGCGCTCAGCAAGAAGGGGAATGATCTCATTAATTAAACATGACATAAAAAATTCTTCTGAACATAACACTACTTTAAAAAATAATATCTATTTTTTAAGTGATAAGTACTACTAATAATTCATCCAAACCTTGAACAATTATAAGTACTGCCGGCAGCAAATACATTGCAGTGATTTGAACATATTTTTAAACTTCTTGGTAATCTGTATACATGTTTTCATTAATGAATAGCATGATACTAAACAAAATTAATGCTTTTTTGACTTCCATTACGAAATTTCGGGCTAAGAGAAGCTATATGCAAGCTTCTTACAGAAAAATTTCCCAATTATTATTTTGAATCCATCTCGAATTAAGTCCTTAGCCCTTGAAAAAATGGACTAGAATGGATTCCTTGTTTGTTTTTTTGATTACCTCTCAGTTTATCTTTGTTTTTTGGCTTTCTTTCTATGATATTGATTTCATATATGACTCGCACGTTGCAGTAAAAACAAACTTGGCTATTAAAAAACTGAGCGATGTATTTTGGGAAGTAACTAATGTTTATACTTATCATGGCTATTGGTTTGTAATATTTTTTCTTATTTTGTTACTGCATTTTTACTAACTGACAGGGCCATCTTATCCATTGGGCTAATTGGACTGTAGTAGCCCTGGGGCGCAATTATTTCAAGATCGCTTGCAAATTTATTACACTGATGTTATTTTAATTCTGAACCAAAACATTATTTAAAAGGCTGAAATTTTCCATATTGTCTAAGCTAATCAGAGACTATTAAGAATTTTTTTATGTTTTTTATTTTATTTATTTATTTATTTTTATATATTTATGCTTCTCAATTATTTTATTCAGTAGATATTTTCTTTGGGCCGCAATCAATCAATCATATTCCTAGTTAAGGTCTGATGGGGCACCAATTAATTCTAGCCCAAGGCACCCAAATTTATTAAGACGGCCCTGCTAAATGCAACAGTTTCGTGTTTCATTTTCGAATTGTTTTGTTGTTATGATAGCTAATATTTCCAAACAGTAAAAAACCTCATGCAGCTCGCATGATGTATTTTAGAAATCTTTTAAAAACATTTTATGTCAAAAGAATTGAAAACCTTAGCTCGATAAAAGCAAAAACCATCGTAGTATTATTATTTAAAATGTTACAGAAAGGCAACATGAAAGTTCCAAGAAATAAAATTCGGAAAACAAGCCACCATAAATCTGAAAGCAGCGCAGGTGAAAGAAAAACAATGATGGTTTGTTGCAAGCCAATAACTTGAACGATTCGAAAACACCTTAACGTTTAGATTTTGATCTAGAAAAGTAGGTCACCGGAAGAGTTTAAAAACTGTTTCGCCTGACATTTATTTAATGTCACTACAGAAGAAGGCTTCGTTTAAAAAAAAAAACAGCCTAAATTCTTTCAGTACGCTAATACATGTTTGCAAACGTATTGAGAAGAAACAGACCATTCTTACGAACAAGTACCGGGTGCAATATACACTGTTTTGTGTTTTGAAAATAAAGATATTCTTTTATCAACTTTAAATTCTTATCTAGATAAAAAAAATCTGATGGATAAAGATCTGAATAAAAGATTCTTCTGATTTGGAAAATTTTTAATTTTGAGGAAAAAAAATTATTTTTTTAATAAATAGGCTACAGTAAAGCACCGTTTATGCGTATTTCAAGGGATTGACCTAAAACGATGCGTAAATGAAAAGACGTATAATCGAAACGAAGTACTTTATCATTACAATGCATACGAATGTATCGGGACTGCAAACGACGTGAAAACGAGAAACGTATAAATGGTGTTACACCGACTTTAAGTAGTAATAGAAAAACAAATGCATAAAAAACGAATAATTTAGTGATATTTAGTTATACACTCTTTAAATCGATCTTTTTCGGCAATATTACTAAAACCACATAAAAGTATGATTTTTTTCTTTACAATAATATGGACTATGTGGTTCTTTTTAATTCAAGATTTTAAAAACTTTTGATCTAAAATAAAGGTAAAGGATTATTTATCTGTGTTTTTTTTTATTCAAGATTTTAAAAACTTTTGATCTAAAATAAAGGTAAAGGATTATTTATCCGTGTTTTTTTTTATTCAAGATTTTAAAAACTTTTGATTTAAAATAAAGGTAAAGGATTATTTATCAGTAATCCTAGCATTTTAATATTTACTTGGAAATTAATTAGCAAACCAAGAAATTTTCTGTCACAGAAGTAAATAAAAATTTATTATTTTTCAAAATTAAAAATGAATACAAAAATTACACTTTTTATTTATATTCCTATATATCTTACCTGTCATTCAGAAGGGAAAAAGTTGATATTGCTAACATTAATCTAAATCCTTCTTCTACTGATTAAAAAAAAAGAATGCTTCAATAATAACAAGTTTATATTTAAAAAATCTATTCGTTCCGATATTAAAAAGAATATTCTTTTTTATTTAACCGTCCATTCAAAATCGCTCGCGAAGAAAAACATTGCCAAATTTAAAAATAATTTTACACTCATTTACCATGTTGTTGCCACAGAGCTGTTACACTCGATGTAATAAAGAGCTTTATTACCAGATTCATAACACGGTTATCGTTTGCTTAAGCATTTTACGAGCCTGTGGGAAACACATGGTAAGCGCTGTCGTTTATCCAGGCATAACGAAACGAGGGTAAATGATTATAGGGTCGAAGAGTTCTTTAGTGGCCTCCTTTTTCTTTCATTCTGATGTTTCCGCCCGGGTTTCGACACTGATTCTGACGATTACAGAGAAGGAAGCTAGCATCACCCATGTGGGTGATTCTATTTTGTTCTTGTAAATATAAACAGAATTTAGAGCATCAGTTTAAGTGAGTGAATAGAATTAATTAGAAAATGTATAAGTGTTTTTATGACTCTCAGAGATTAAATAAATTGAGACTCAAAGGGAAAGTTTTTATTACGAGGTGGAAGCTTTGTTTAACGGCTAAATAACGAAAGCGTAAAAGATGTAGCTACGAAAATGTTTACGGGAATTTAAAAACAAAATTCGATTTTAAATACTATACAGATTTATACTGCATATTTTAGGAATGCACACATAATTTTCATCAATTAGAGATACTGATATTTTTGACCTATTTTTGAATAGACAAAAATAAAATTAATCAAAAGATGAAAAAATACGTTGCATTTGTTTTGTATGAAGATTTCTATCTATGTTTTAACTAATTCGCTGCTAAAAAGTAAAAGTATCTGATTTTTCAAGCAATATATTTAAAGCATACCAACAATAATTAATTTTTAATATCTAACCAAAAATACGATTCAAGTTCCAAATATATTTTTTAAACTTTGACTACAGTAGTAAAAAAATGTAGATTCATTTATTCATATTTATATATAAATCAAGCTTATGTGTTTTTATTTGTCAGATAAGATTTTATTTTGTAAAATAAAGATAAGGGAAAATATTTTACGGGAGTGCAAGCTGTCCCAAGAAGTTCACAAATCTG
The DNA here is from genome assembly GCA_013235015.1 of Araneus ventricosus. Classification (NCBI taxonomy): domain Eukaryota; kingdom Metazoa; phylum Arthropoda; class Arachnida; order Araneae; family Araneidae; genus Araneus; species Araneus ventricosus. The sequence goes on from BGPR01000131.1 coordinate 1,144,297, forward strand.
CCAGCGCTAATTTATACAATATCCTATTTACAAAAAATTATTTTTTTTCTAAAATATTTCCAGACTATTGAAATGCATATCAGTATTGAAGAACTAAGACGAAAACATATTGAACGTTTTCAATCGCAAAACTTGAAGATGCTTAAAAATACCGTGTAAAACATTTTTTTTTAAAAAATCAACAGTCTTACAAAATAAAAAAAACTTAATGAAAATATTTTAATTCAAGTATATTTCTAAAGAATTTATCAGACCAAAATGGCAACGATTCGCAGAATACAGAATAATGACTACTCAACTCAAGATATGAGGAAGACGAACTCATTAAAATGGAATTCAAAAGCCGGGAAATCGTACTTTTCCCAAGGACATAGAAATGGACGAAGGTAAGGCAATCAGGCAGCTCATTCCAACACAATTTTCAATAACTTCTCACATCACGACAGAGAGAACGAAGAACATTCATATTCTTCGATGTTTATGTGTATAAAATTCCAGACTTTTATTGTCGCAGGAAACACCATAAAAGCCTGATTCTGTATCTTTTCGCAGTATGAGGTAGACATTACAGGCTCATTGTGGAATATATTCCACGGAAAGAAGTTCTTGCTCGGTTAATGAGATTTCCGGTCGTAAAGAAGTCCAATGTGCACCTCTATCATCGTATCTTTATTCTCCTCTTTCCCCTACTTTCCTTCTAATCATCCTCTGCACCGTTATGCAGAAACGTAACGATTCTGATTCACGCAGCTGCAAATTGCCTTCGGCTATGCACCTTTAAAAGAAGTCACTGGATACGAGTCTGCATTTTTAACTATGTCACGTGTTTATTTAAAATTATAGAGTGCTTTGCGCATGCGTAGAATAGTGTAATTAAATGCCAAACGATTCATGTACTCGGTAAGAACAAATTGCAAGACTTGGAGAATAAAGTAACAATAAAATGAAACAAAAAATGGTTGCCACACAAAAATTGAAACGGTGGGACGAAATTGAACAGTGGAATTATAAAATGTCTTGCGCATGCACGATACGATAGTTTTAAGTTTCGTGCAATTTATTTTGTAAGAAATGGGCGGAAATTTCAATAATATTAATGGAATAATTAAATATTCGGGAATACACAGCGCGAATGCGTGGAATAATGCACTCAGAAAGAAGAAATTTGTTAAGAATTATAGAATGTTGTATAATCTAATAAAATGAGCATACGTTAGGCGGTAATTTAAAGCTTGAGATTATTCATTCTATAATTATTCTTGGCATTTTTAAAAAGTCACAAGATCCAACTCGTCATTTTCAAGTATGCCACGTGTTTATTTAGAATTAAAGAAAGTATTGTGTATGCGTAGAATACTCCAAAGACAGGCCAAACGATTGATTCATATAGTCAAAAAGAGCAAAATTATTAAAATTGGAACATGCTATATTAATATAACAGAAGAAGAGGTGTTACCAAAAATAGAAGCAAAGAAACCTTTTCGCATCACTGAAGAATAGTACAATGTATCTGTGATACTCTGAAGGATTATTTTAAACACGAAACGATTCACGTACTAAAAGAACAAAATAAGATGGAGAATATAATAATAATAATAATAATAATAATAAAACAAAAGCAGTAGCCAAAATTGAGGTTGAGAAATTAAATCGAATAATAGCACATGTTTAGCGCACGCGTTATAACATTAATTTATTCGCTTTAACGCATTTTCCTGTAAGAAGCGAAAAAAATTGATAAGGGCAAATTTTTATAATGAAACAAAATAAAAATAGTGTTGAATAGAGACAGAGAAACGAAAATCGAAGTTTAGAAGAAAAAAAAAAGTCATCCTTATAATTTCAAAATCACGAACATAGAAATAAACAAAAATTAAGGCGGGAAAACTTTTAAAAGATTCCGACAGTAGCAATTTTTAATTTAAAACTGATGAATGTTTCATTTCATTGATGAAGTGGAAAATGCAGACTTAATAATGAGTTGGGATGCGACAGACGTAAGCTAGACTGTTATCTAAGAATAATAAAGAAAGTAAAGAATATGAATGTGTGGTATGAAAGAAAATGAATGAAGTAGAAAAAAAAACTTTTTAATTTTAAATGAAGAGACGTCTCGCGGGAACTTGCGAGACGGTGAAAGCACACAAAGACTTGATAAATCATGAGAAGGAATAAGCTATGGAAACTGACTGTGTAAAAGGTAAAAATAACAGTGTCAAATAAAAAGAAGAGTTTAAAGAAAGTAGGGGAAGAAAAGGTGACAGTAATGAAGAAAACATATGTAACCAACATAAAGAAAAGAGTTCTTTTCAAGAGTAATTAAAACAGCTGAGAGAGAAGAGATTAAAAGTATCCAGAACACGTTCTTAAAATGGCAAAATGTGGTCTGTCTGATTAATGAAAATGTTACTTCAAGCATTCATTTTACTCTGAGGCGAAAGGCGAATGAATATCAAGATTTATGTCTATTTAATCGTTTGAATAAACCTTAGATGGGTTTTTCTTTTTATTATTATCCAATAGCGTGACATCATTTACTGCCAAATTTATTATTAATTATTTACAAAAAAGCCACACATTATTTTCATTTCAAATATAATTTTCTTCTCACAGAACAGGAAATAGAATTAAAAATTCCTAATAACAATTTCCAATTGCATATACAGGTAAATCCCGTATAGCATAACCGTCAGTAAAGAGAAAAATCGAAAACTCAACGTTTTCAAGGTAATTGGATTATAATTTTACAATTGACTTTTAATTAAATTGTTATTTTTAGCTAAGAATGCCGAAGGATCTGATCAAAACACATACTGTCTACCTATATGAATACTATAGGCTACCATTACGTCTCCTACATAATTTGACGATTCCATGAGTTCACGAATCCTTGATATAAGCTACACATATAGTGGTAAATAAAGTGTAAACTAAATATATGCGTAAAATTTAGCAGAAAGGAAATTCTTATTCAATAAATTTTAGTTTTTCAAAACTTTTAAAATTCATTGAATAATTTTATTTGTCACGCAGAGTAAGTAATCTTACAATCCCCAATTAAATTATTATGGAACGCATTCCCGAAATTTGGTTCAACATTTTTTATACGACAAATTAACACAGAAATCCATATTTGCATATAAAAGATAAGTATTTCTTGAAACAGTAATTCAACTTCAAAACAAAAATTCTTATTAAAAGAAATTTTAGTCTTGTAAAACTTTTAAAATTCATCGAATTATTTCATTTGTAACGCAGAGTAATGTTACAATCCGCAAGTAAATTATATGGAACGCCTTCCCGAAATCTGCTTCTACATTTTTTTATCCTGCAAATTAACACTGAAATCCATATTTGTATGTAAAAGATAGGTATTTCTTAAAAAAGTTATTTAAACAAAAGTGAATAAAACTCATTGGAAGTTGAGCTGCATTTAAAATTTATATGAAAAATTGAGGGAAAAATAAATGAAGGTTGAGAACCGTTGCCTTACACATTAGGCGGAAAAAAGTTTTCCACATATTACCAAACATTTTTACAATTTTAAGAGTAAAATAAAAATTGCAACACACCTCTACCAAAATAAATATAATCACTTTATATGCTAAGGGGAAGAAGAAAATATATGTTCTCCGAGCAAAACCTATGAATAATGAAAAAGCTGGGCCCGCTCTAGATCCATATCAAAATTGTCGGCGGAACCCCCCATCAGAACCCAATATCTCTCCCTTTCCATTCAACAACTTGTTGTCCATCCCATGTCCAAAGCTATCTGTTAGACCGCACGCCGTAAAATAAGAGATTTTTAAAGTGAGGAAGCGCAGAAAGAAAAAAAAAAAAAGATTTTGGAAGAAAAAGGAATTGGATTTCCTCAAGAAAAGATCCATCGATCCTGAGTAAAGGGAGGATGTCTAGAGTCGAGACGAGGAACAGACGTTGCTAAGGCAACGGCCACAGAGATCCGAAGGAATATTTCAGTCATCGACCTACAACTTCAAGAAAGATTTCCACCAGTGCTAGAAAAGAAAGCCATCACTGCAGCCAGGATTTTTCTTTATGAGAAATTCCCATCTCACTCACTACCCAAGAACTCATCCGAACCTTAAAAAGACCATTGCGTATTTGCACAGACAAGCCCCCCTCATCCCCCAACGGGGGAGGGCTAAAGGAGGGGGCACTTTTTAGATATGACGGGAGTTTTTAAGCCAATATATGGATTTTTAAAACCTGAGAGTTCGTAAACGAAGTTCGAAAAATAGGATTTGTAGAAAAAGGGTTGGGAGAGAAGTTTTTATGAGATGTTCTTCTTCGGCTAAAACTTGTTTCCCTTAAAAAGAAGCGCATCAAAAAAGCATTTTTAGAAATGTATTTTGTGACTATTTTAGGTGGATTTACGCAAGTATGAGTATCCATATTTTAGGAGAAGTAATGTTGTTTTCATCCTTTATTAGTTCAACGTTGGTAAAATCTATGCCGTTTCTTTTCTGAAGAATTACACTATGAAGGATTTTATGAAAGAGGGCATTTATATAATATTACCGAATACTATTTTTTAATGTTCCGTTTAAAAAAGGGTAACAAATAATTTTCCTGTAGGATTGCTAAAAGATAATCTCTGAGACAAAATTGAACCATAAAAGCGTATACGAAACTCGTTCTGAAGGGTTCGCAGATTTGGGGGAAGAAAAGAAAAAAAAAACTTTAGTTTTTTTCTACTTATTTTGGTATTAACATTCAAGCGAAAGTTAACATCCATATCTTATATTAATGTTTTATATTTTTGAATTTCAATACAAAATATAATCTGCCCAGTTGAATTCTATTAATCAATTTTTAAACATGTCATTAAGACTATACTCATAAGAAGAAGCTGATGTTCAATTATTTATTTTATTTTATTTATTATTTTTTCAGCATTTGTTTGGTTCAACTGTTAATCTTTAATCACGAGTTTGGCACAATTCAACTAGGTCAGGCCCACATGCTAGTAAACTCTACCGTCTGATCGATCATAATTCCATATTTAAAAATTTCGTTACCAAGGGTGTAAAATGAAATAAAAGCAAACATTTATAGCAAAAAGATAACAATTGATTCCACGAATCACGAAATAACACAAGCTAAAGAAAGTAAAAATCAATGAAAGAATTCTAAAATTGTTATTGTAATATTTTATTAAGTTACATTTTAAAGTTTGATTCAACTTGTTCAACAATGCTTGTTAAAATCTAGAGGGACACGTTTTCATTTATTTCAACCCATCACGAATAACAGGATAATGACTTGTGTTGAGTGAATCAGATAATGCTCGATTTCGTATTTGTTATCTTTTTGTGTTACCGCTGTAACGGAGCATCAAAGGAACGATAAGGTCGTTAAATATTTATTTATTGTAACACTGAAACTACAAATAGGAAGGTCAAACGAAACCGATCAATTTAGTTCGATATTTATCAATTTCTATATGGACATTAAAAGTTCATTCCAAAAGGAAACAAATTGAAAGGATTTTATCAGACCACTTAAAAAATTGTTCAACGATTACATTCCATCATACTCTGAACAATTGGTGGAACATAGTCAACAAATTTAAATGGTTAAAAACTTGTATATTGAATATATTCTCGTGCACAGTATTTGAAATTAATTATTTTTGCTACGCTATGAGGTAGTGTTGCAGACAGATATAAAAAATTAAAATGATTTTCCTTGTATTTTTTTAAGCGGGTTGTTGGAAATAAAGGTGACTTTATAACCCACTTAGACCTGAGAATCAACGTAACCTGAGAATCAACATAACCCGAGAATCAACATAACGTCAGTGAGAAAGAGCTTGAAAGTTGGATTCAACACAGATGTCGTTATAAAAAGACTTCAAATATCTAATATATCTGTATCTGCATTGAAACTTTGACTGTTTTTAGCAATTTAAGAGTATACAAAAACCTACAGTTCAAAATGTCGCTAGTTAGCTTTGATAAAATTACGGATAAAAATTAAACACGGCCAGTATATTTCTCAAAGGGCAACTAATTTCATAACTTTCGTCTGCATATTTTTGCTGTTCTCTTGTTTTTAATGCATCTTATCAATACTTCGGTAGGTGATATCAAACAGTAATAGGTATGTTCAGCAGAATAAGTGAATTTTAACTAATACAAGCTTCTCAACAATTACTCTTCTTCTTCTTTAACTATTACTAACCTTCTACACCAACAATAAACCGTCTCATGCATTTTCAATCAGATGCAGTACAATGGATAATTTGAATCTCATCGGATAATGAAAGACTAATTGAACACGATATACAGTGGTTAGCCTTTTTCTGTTAAGTAACCAAAGGAACTTTTAACATAACGCAGACCACAATAAATCAATCATTCTGGTTCTAAACAACACTAAATTAAGTCATGAGAAACAAAGGGGAAGGTTAGAGCCCATACTAAAGTTCCCAGCTCTGCCACAATCAAAAGAACAATCATAATGACTTCCAAATTACGCTTCCCACTGCACTCGGTTGCGTCCTATGGATGACCTCATCCTAATAAAAAAAAATGAAGCTGCACTCTGGCTCAGCTTCACTAAACCCATTAACGCTCCGATTGCTTACTTTGGCTGTGGGTATAAACCAGAATTCGTAAATTTAGAGCGTCTAGACTCAAAGGCAAAAAAAGTTCGCGTAGATGGACTCGCATTCTTGGAAAAAGTTTGTAACATTTATACCGGCAACCGATATTTTCTAACAGAGGTCACCAACATGTTCTTGTTTATTGAAATTTATAGGCAATCCTGCGTCAACTCTAAATGGACACAGTTATACAACCGGAGACCAACCACCTTTTTAAGGATTTCGAATTAAATGAAGCAAAACTGTGTTGTATCTGCTGTCCAATCAGTTGTAGACTGCTTAAAATACAGTAATTAACGTTGCAAAAACGCACAATTACAATTTTTTACATATATTTTTGCAAAAACAGCCATATATCAAAATGCGTATTTTGGAGACAGCTCCTAATGGCATAAGCGCGTCCAATTAGTATCTGTAAACGGAAAAAATTCACAGAAGACAAACACAGGAGAGGACTAAGAAACGGAACTATTGATATTATTAGCAGAATTCGATCTTGTTTAACCTTTTTCTTATATCAGAAATGTTTTATTGTTAAATAGACGGATATTTTTAGCTACAGGACAACCCCGGTTAACAGTACTAAAGGGAGGGGAGCCGTTTCGGATAACGACTTTGTCGATTAAGCCATGAACATCTATTATTATTTAGTATCTAATTACATTATGTAATTTTGAAATGTCCCGAGTGTAAAACATTAAGTAAGTCACAAAAGATAAGAAAAAAATAATTTACCATCGATGCGATTTTCATCTACTTGAAAGTAGATGAAAATCGCTTGGGGCTAAGTCTGATTGCTGTAGCACTGACCAACCAGACTTAGCCCCAAACGATTTTCATCTGTTTGGTCCGCTAAAACAACATTTTGAAAATAAACACTTTGCAGATGATGACGACGTTCAACACGAAGTCCTACTGTGGATGAGACAGAAACCCAAATTATTTCATGCAGCTGGAATTCGAGAGCTGATAAAACGATGGGACAAGTGCATCAACATTGGTGGAGATTATGTCGAAAAATAAGATTGTTTCCAAATGATTATCATGGTAAATTATTTTTTCTTATCTTTTGTGACTTACCCTCGTATGTTAAAGTTAACTTCCGTCGGGCGCAATATACGCACCGGCAAGTTCGGGCGTTATGCGCCTGATAGGCACAGGTAAACAATATCGTAAATAATATTGTTAATACCCATTAATTTTAATTTTAGCATTCTAAAATTAATCACTGACCTTCTTGGAGAAGCTTAAAAGAAAAAAGTGAGGATATCGTGGCAAAAATTTCTCGCCTTCACGATTATTTCTGTGCAGCACAGAACTTTTTTTTTTTTTTTCCGATTTTAAAGGCATTTCGAATAATCCTGGCTTCGGCTTAGTTGGGGTTTTACTGTAAGTAGAACCCCGATAATCCGAACCCCAGGAATCTGAAATTTTGGATATAATCCGAACATTTTTTTTTCCCCTGAAAAAATTTAACAGAAAAATGAAGGGAAAATAACAATTACGAATCAGAAACAAAGCTAATGTTTATTCCTAACTTAAAAAGAAGTATTCGAATTGGTCTTTAAGAATGAACACAGCACCTTAATTAGTAGATCTTTTTACCCTCAACTTGTTTGCCAGGTACGGTGAGAATCGCAACTAGCTCTTTGAGCACTCCTTCACAGAGCACCCAAAGTCAATACTCAACCCGAGTATTTTATCGAATATCCCGGATAATCCGAATTCTCTGGAATCCCAGCAGAGGTCCGTTCGAGACCAATTAGTTCGGATTCCGGGCTTCTACTGCATTTCTATACATGGAATTGCAGTTAAAGTGTAGAAACATTTAACTAACTGCAGTTAGGATTAAAAACTTATTCCAATTTCCTAATCTCTGCCTCAAATTTGGCGCCGAAATTTCGAAATAATAATAATAATAATAAAGAAACAGCTGTATTGAAATTGAAGGACTGGTAATAAAAATAATCAAAGACTTTATCATTAATAATTTGTATTAAATATTTGTGGAGAAATTTATCCTGTGTAAATGCTCAGCGTTCTGTTATATTTCAAAGTATTTGTTAATCAATACAATACCTGTCATTTTTGAATTATATGAAGCAAATTAATTTTAAAATCATTTAACCCCTTTTCAAGAAAACAGACAGGAAAGAAGGTTACTGGGGAGATCTGAAAATACTTTCTAATTCTTGCTCTTGCGAAGTCTAGAAAATTCGTAATTGAAGAGCTAGTAAATTTATTCAGATAAGAATCGTAACTAAGAAGAATTTCAAGTTGCTAAAATGATTAAAATTACCATAATGTTAAGGCAGCCCAAAATTTTGTAAATGTCATGTAATGAATGTCTAATGAAAGAAAAATACAAACAGATTACAGTAGCTTAAAAGGCATTTTATTTCACTTGAATGAAAGTACAAGCAAAAATCAGTATGTCGTTCGTGAAATATTGATCAAGAATAGCACCCTTCATTAATTATATTTACACATTACTAATAATAATATTATGCTAACATGATATTTTAAGTTGGTAAATACTACTAGATTTTAAAGGAGTTACTTATTATAGAAAGTGACTGACTTGGACATAAAAACATATCTCCTTTAACAATACTACATCTATTATATGCATTTAAAAAACATAATGGCTTTTATATGTCCTGTTTTAAAATTACTCACCTCCATCTCAGCTTAAAGACTTTAGAAAAAAATGGCTTTTTTGGAAAGAAAAGGGTTGAATAAAAGAAATATAGAGAGTTATAACCTACCTACAGAAAGCTGCAGTTCAGAACTCATTAGTCTTAAAGGTAATAATCCTTTAGATAAAATATTTTCAATTTTGCTTGTTAATTTCAATTCAATGTCAAACGGCAAGTTCAAAGTCGAAAAATATAAATAATCCCTGAAGAAGAAGGTTAATCACATCGTTATCATAATATCTACAGCGAAGTGTTTCGCAAACATTTTAAAAATAACCTCTTTTGAAACACAAAAATGGCCATTAAAACTCGATAACGATATCACCCATTAAGCTTTGTTAAAATCGATATTCGCGTGATCTCATATTCCCTCCAATAATAAAGCAGAAAGAACCTGCAGAAAAATCACAGTTTAATTCGAAGAAAAACTAATATGTCAGCAAATCGAGTGGATCGGATTGATATTTCAAATGGATTACCTGTCAATATTTTTAATTAGTTAATGGTAAATAACAACCATGCAAAAATAATTTTTAAACAAGGTTAAGTGCAGAAGAAAAGATTTAGAAACTCTATATTTGGGATATTGTCACTTCAGATGAGGCAGTGATGTTTTCGTAGGCTTTCAGTAAACCAACTTTTTTTCTTTCACAGATTAAGACGCTATTATCTTGCAATTAGTGAAGAAAAATACATCATGGAATAGGAATACAGCAAAATAAAAAGTTGTTTCCAGATTCAAGCCAACTTTATTTTCGAAACATCTCACAAAAAGACAATTAAAAATTTGAGCTTCAAATTTTGAATTTTAATTCTAAGCTTTAACGAAATATATTCTCTTCATCAAAAAATATCAAATTAATTGATTATCAGGTTATTACATAATCAGTCAGAGATGCTTGATTTATTAGTATCAAGTGTTAAAATTTTATCTTTTACAGCCGCCAGTATCTATATCTTCGTTTAAAATAAATTGAACTTCGTTTTCTGACAACGGTTCAAAAAATGCGAGATCCGTTCAAATAGACTTTGAGTACCTTGATGCACTAAATTAAATTAAACTAACTTAATAATCGTCATAATCATTTCAAACAAATTCCGATAGTAAATGTTCTATATTTATTAGCATGAAAAATTGATTATCTCAATTTGGCAGTTATAAAAATAGTAAAAGCTCTGACATTGTCAATGTCATCACACCAATTTCACGAGCATTAACAGCACTTAAGAGAGAGGAGACTAAAAAAAACCTTCAACAAATGTAAAAATCAAATAAATAAATAAAGCAGACAAATTTATTCTCCGATCGGAGAAAGCGACGAGTAAAAGAAAATTCACTTCCAACAAATTCCCACAAATGGGCTTCAAAGTCTCAGGAGAGCAACACCCATCACTGTCCTTATCTTTCCAGCAGTTTATTGGAAGAAAAACCTGAAAACTACCCACAAGTATTGGTCCGGAAAATCCAAATGGTCAGTCTCGCGTCGACGCTAAAAAGGATCGATTTTTTTCGGCGTCTTTGGGTCGTGCAACTTGCGGAACGATTCGCAATTCGATAAAAACATTTTTTCCCCTCTCTCTCTGTAAAAACCATTATATCCATCTGCAACTATACAAGCGAAGGTCGCGTGAATGCTGCTAGTTGGTCGGGTTCGTCCGTGCATGACCAATGGCCTTAGGGCAAGGTACGACAGCGTAAGTGAGCGTATGTGACGTGTCTGGCTTTTTGGCGGGATTCTTATAACCGAAAGTCTTATACCTTTAATGAACTTACCTATTATTTCAAGCGGTTAATGAACGAAAATTAATAAAAGATCCTTTTCGTATCCTGATGATGTATTGGCCTCTAATTCTCTTAGTGTCCGAAGTAATTATGATAAGGAGGCCTATTAAATCTCTTTTAATTTACGGTTACAGAAAACCCACGCAGTTCTTGAGAGCTGATATTCATTAACGCAGAAACTGTTTCATTCCTCTGTCTGTTAATCAAATATCTCAGAGTCGAAAATTCTTCAGTAATTAAAACACAATAATTGGTTTAAAATACACAAAAATATGCAAGAATTATGTATCGGCTGCGTTGCTTGAATGCCGTTAGTTCAGAAAAGTTATCAAGTTGCTTAGTGGTAGGTTGAATGTTTAAAACTAAACAACTAACAGCATATATTCACGCTAGTAATGACAATTACTTAAAGAACTGAGCTAAAATATTGTTTTCCCCGATAAAATCTATAATTTAAGAATAGTATTTTTTATTCTAGATATTAAGAGGAAGATTAAGTAATTATTGCAATATGATTTTTAGTAAATTTCAGTATAATCCGGGGTGGCATATATCTTTCTACATTATTTTTTGTAACATCACTAACCCAATAATCTAAGTTTTCTAGCGATATACAACAGTTTTAAAAGACTATTAGATAATTATAAAATGCATTATGATGTTTAGATGAGGAAAAATCACCAATGAATTTTAGAAATATCAGCAAGCTTCTAAACTGTCAATGAAAAAAAAATTAAATGGTAAGAAATCGGAACAGCATAAATTCGAACAAGATTTAACAAAATTTACTATTTACAAAATATCAACTGCTATTTATTTCTAATTTATTTGGCTATGCTAAGAGCGTATAAAGAACTATTTTAGCTAAATTTACTCAATTTCTCAGTACCTCCTGGTATGTCGCGGTTCAACGAATTAAACAGTGCCTTTTTTCAGTTCATCGACAGCAGACGCAACAAAAACCAGACTAAGAAACCGAAAACTGAACTTTGCAAATACTGCGGGCTTGTGAATGTACTCGAACAGGAAGAAGAGATTGCAAATCAGAAGACTACTGAAGAACACTCAACTCTTGAAATTGGCACAAATCCAAAACGAGACTTCGACAGCCAACATGTGCTCGCGGTTTACACTTTCCCGAGACGACTGGACGATACATATATGGCTTACATCCTGGAAAGTTTATACAAATTAACCTGCCAAGTATTAAACTTTGTTTCTTTTAAACAAGCTTAGTTGAAAGGTTAGCTGCCATCAATGGTTGAGTCACCGGCGTGTTAATCTTCCATCTTGAATTTGAATCCGTATTTCCTGCAGATTTCACCTTCAAACAGCAGACAGAATAAATTTGAATAGAAAACTAGCATAGAATAATTTTTCATCAGGTCAGATACCGTTTCTCGGTGTGTTAAGTTGCACTAAAAGAGGACATCCACTAGCCACTTCCAACGCATCAAGTATCACGCATTCAGTTTTCGTTAAGTTCAGTAAAATTCGAATTGTTTGTCATTACTCTCCGAGTTCTGATTTAATTCCTACAAATTGGACGAATTCTGATAATTAATCAAAAATTATAAACAAAAATTATTCATCAAGTTACAATTCTTAGAAAAAATTGTTTTCTGCTATTCCCGAACTGCTTATGTTATGTGTTCTTTTGTATTTGAATTTTATCCAGCTGAAAAAGGATTCCAATTTGAAATTCGTAGGTTACAGGACCAAATGAATGTTTTGTTGCCTAGAAGACATCGGAAAGTTCAAATTTCTTTGAGAACCCGGTGATTTTTATGTTGGGAATAACAAACAAAATACTTACTTGGATTGGTGAACGAATGAGCATAAAGAATCTTAAAAATTGAATTTAAAAACTGAAATTCTCTTGCAACACGAAACTATTTTGTTTTTTCGTATGAAATAAAAAAGTTTCTCGGAATACAGTAGATGTCGGATAATGGTTCAATTAAGCAATGTATTCGATTTCTTCTATCTGGTACTCACCAATCAGTTTAAACAAGAGATCACGAACACTTTAAAATTTAAGGATAAATCTCAAAAACAAATACAACAATAAATTCAAACGGAAGATTTACAGTTTCACTTGTCTCTTATTTCCTGTTAGATAGCTGGAACAATTCCAATGAATCGATTTAATATTAAGAATTGGGACAATGGAAAACAATAGAACAGATGAAAGTACTTTCTTCATTCCGGCAAAAAAAAAAAAGGAGAAAGTGCTCCGTGCTGTCCGTTTCCTTTTAGATATTATTACCCAAGTGAATGCTTAATGCAAAATTGTATTGTGGGATTAAAACTTTAAATAAGAATGTAATTATAACCTCATTTATGGTTTATAAATGGATTTAGGTAATGTTCCTTTTTGAAACAATTTGATAAAAGTGGCAGAATGGAAGCAAATCTACGTCACACTTTCACACATGACAGGAATGTATGATTTGATTTTTTTACAGCTTTAATAAAAACTATCCAAATTAAAAAATCTCTATCATGTACATATTTAAGTCCGGACAATTGAAACAATGTAATGATATTTTAACCAGCAGGATGATAATAAAAAAAATACTTATTCGGGAACTCACACAAAATTCCAATAAAACACAGTTTACAATAAATAAGTGACATTTTATAATTATACGATGTATGCAAGTGTTCCTTTTTAGTTTTATATTGATATTCTTTAAGTAAGTATACCGATATTGCTAATTACTTTAATTCAATTTTTTTGTAATAAACTTATAAAATTATTTACTGAAAATATAAACATAGCCTTTTTTATAAAAAGAATATGGAATGCATCTATTCACACCCACCTACCCCGTCCTGAAGAAATGCAATTCATTTTTCTTGATTTTACTTTTCAAAATTTAAAAAAAAAAAAAAAAAAAAAAACCAGCAACTCCTAAACCGATTTTTAGGCATTTCTTCATTTCAAATACAATGTGTTTAACTACCAAAATTAAAATAATACTTTTTTAAAAATTTAATTCCTACTTACATTACTGAAAGACAAAACTGTGCTTAGAAAACAAGTAAAACAAATATTCCAAAAATACACAAAAAATAACAATAAGCAAAAGGAAGAATGCATTGAATAAACCCTACAATAAAAAAAAAATATGCATGTGTGGATGATATACGTGCTCTATAAAAGACAATCTTGAGGTGAATGATGTTTTCATGACTTGGAATTTATTACAAGACAAGCTTTCCACACTATTAACATAATAGCTGACAGAACTCAGCGAAGATGGAAGTGGTAAATACCGCGCTCAGACGAGATTTCACGAGAATTCAACAATTTCAACCGTCTCGAGCGAAGATAATAACTACTAAGTACAAGTGCTTACTGGATAATCGAATGTTATCTTCAGAATGGTTGTCCTTGGACAAATGCTTGAGTTTACGACCAATGGCAGAAGATTAAATCACAGAGCATGTTAAGGAAAAACATGCGCTATCTTACGGTCCTTTCCTGGTGAACTCAAGATTAACCAAGAAAGACAAACGATTTAACAGACACGTTGCTGTCGGCTGGAGAAGTTTGTTTAATCTTCAGTGGCAGTGGAAATTAACTCGGAATAAGAAACAGGAGGGAGAATTCTTCTAGTAATTTGTTTGGAATGAAGGAATAAAAAGAAAGGAATTCGAACAATCTAATGCTCTTAATTTTGACACTGGAGTTGTTTTTGCATTGCAAATAATGGAATGTTCCAAAATGAAAGTATGAACGAAAGAAGAAAAAAATCCAACATGATGTACATAAATATTTGTTCTTAGTTAATGGATAAAAGTTACGCTGAAAATAAATATAACATTAAATGTGGAAGTAGAATACGGTTTTTTTTCCGCGACAGTGAAAGGATAAAATATATATTTAACAAAATATTGTTTCGTATTTTTTCTATTCAAATAATTAAATATTTAATTTCATTTCTAGATCGCATTTAAATTCTTTAAGTATCTCAGACATATGAGTGTCAATGAAGTGTTAGTGTTCACTCATAATGATGATTCAGCTAAAATCGAATGGTATTAAAATATATGCAATCCCCTTATTTATAAATATTAGGAGGTTTGCATGCATTTAATATTCACGCAAACCTCTTAAAGTTAAAGTAGGAAGTTAAAATCTTTATCAGAAATATGTATATTGCTGTTAAATTATAATGCCCTAAGAAAAGAATATTACAATTTTGCACATGCAAAATAAATATTTAAAAAAATCAATTATTTCATGTCATCACCGTAAGACTGCATCACATTCCTATTTTTGTATTAAATAAAAAAAAATAGTGATTAAAAAGAAAAAAGCAACTTAGAGGGAAAACATGTAAGGAACATTTGGTGCATTGAGGTTAATCAATTTAGAAAATAATGCATATGACTTGGGGTGACGGTATCAAAACTCATCCAATGAGGATACCTACAAAGTTAGAAACATGAATAAAGAAAAAAAAAATCAGGTATCGGTTAATTGTTTTCTGTTGCCGCAGTGATGAATTTTGTGGTTTAACAAATAAAATTTCCGAAGAAATGATTTTCATTCTTTTTTTTTACTAGTGCATATTTTTTGAAATACAACAAAAGCTCAGTTAGAATAGCTTATTTATTTATTACCAGTTTTTCTAAAAGAAAGAAAATATTTCTAGCTACATAATGTTAACTGATAGAAAACAGCAGAAACACAGTTCGGCCTTTAAAAAAAAACAAAAAACGGCCTATTTCGTTGAATTTATTTTTAGCAACGCATTTAAAATGAGAGGCAAAAAAGAGAGAGAAAGAGTGAACTTATACGAAATTCCGTAAAGTTTGGGAAAACTATCATTTCACAGAAACGAGCAAACATTCCGGAAAAAAATGAACACAGTTCTACTATAAAACGTAAAACTGCAAATTTCTCGTTCCCACTTTTCTCCCTCATCTTACGCAAACTTGAGGCTCACGTTGCGTTCTCAGTGAAGAGGGAGAGAAAAAAAACGAACAATAAAAAAAAAGAAAGAAATGAACAATAAAAAAAGAAGTAGGAAAGAACGCGCTTCAACGAGAGTTCTTTTAAATCAGCCACTCAGACTAGCGTCATTTTAATAACGCCTTTTCTGAGCTTCAAACTGAAAGTGAACGGCATTATTTTTTGAAAAGGGAATTTTTTGAATATCAGCAACTTTTTTGATATGATGAGATGTAGTAAACATGTGATAAAGTTAAACTTAAATAATCAGTGAAGTTCTTAAATTTCCTTGAATAAATAAATAAAAAGGTCAAGGTTGAAAGTGAACACGGTCTCTACTTTGCAACCTGCTATGTTAGAGGAAAAGTGGTGTGGTTTTTTTAGCGATAAAAAAAACGCGATGTGCGCCATTTCTCTAAAGAATTTAGTAAAACAAATTTCTTATAAAGATTCAAATAATTTCGGATATTTCTCTATGAAAGGAATTTTCTTAAATTATACAACTTAAAAACCTAAAACTGCCAAAAGAATGAATTTATTTTATAATTGTAGACCAAATATTTTAGAACATCTAAATTAGGTACTTTAAATAAAGAAACGAGGTATAGATAATTCAATTAATTATTTATTATGAATTTAAAAATAAAAAATTTTAATTGAAGCAAATTTTTCGGAAAGAATATAATGAAAACAATTTTAATAGTCAATAAATGATTGTAAAATCACTAATGTCATTAAAAATTTATTATTTTATTAGCGAATTGCGTAAAATATTTTTGCAAAAAAGAAATTTAACTCCAAAAATAAGTGTAAAAATAAGATATTTTTAAGTTTTCGCTTAGTACCTGAAGGTCAGTGTTCTCATCTTCCTATTGAGCTTTAATAGCTTGGTGTTTGATCAGCTGAATTTGGCATATTCCTGTAATGCTTTTTTTTTATACACTGTTTGTCCACCAAAGCATCGAAAGGAAAAAGTACACGAACTGAAAAATAGATCGTAAACAACAATCTACGTTTTGATTATTACAGCACGTGTTGTAGATATAAACAAAAAAAAAAAACTTTGCTGTAATTATTTCTAATAAAATTTCGAAAGAATGAAATAAAAGTTTTAAAAGTTTCCGTTTCTAAAAGATAACTTAAGGGATTTGTTTTTTCTTTTTGCAGATACAAGGTATATTGATCAGAAGTCATGTCTAATAAAGCTATGCGAATATGTATTTGCCAATCCAGCCCACAATTCAAATGTAGAGTGAATGTCCTCCCTAATGTCAATTCAATGGTCGGACGAAAGAAACAGGCTCTCAGTGGAGACAACTGAACTAATTTCAACTTGTCCTTATAATTTCAAAATGACTTGCGCCGAATTTTATAATTATATGAAAGAAGAAAATGATATAGTTAAGACAGTAAAATCACCTTTAAAATATGACTGGGCTAAAAAGGATTGGCCTTACATCTTTTTTATTTTTCTACGTGTTCATTTTATTAGATTGCTTAAAATTCATTGATTTTTTTATCAGAGTAAATTAAACTATTACCTACTTTATATATATATATATATATGTTTTATTTCTTTAGCACTTAAACGTCCCGTATCGAAGCTCGAAAATTATAGCAAGCCTATTTATGTATGAAATCTGCTATTGGAAATAAACATAATTTTTTTTTAATGTACAGTACATAATAATTAGTAATTATATTGTATAATTCAGTCATTTCATTGAATAATTAGACATACTACTAAGTAATTCAAGAAGTATCTAGTTATTCTATGAAATAACGGATTCTACGCTTTAACAGTAACATACATATCAAATTAATCCCGTGGTCAATTTCATATTTTTTACAGGCATTTTTTCATATATTACAAAAAGTTCATTATTTTTTGGCATTTTTCTGAAACATTTCACTTCATGTTATTTGTCGATCATCAATAATTTGGAGTAAAAAGTAAAAAAGTGCTGCGCTGTGAATGGCAAACGAAATAATAATGAATGAAAACTAACATCTAACCTCCAGAATGCGTGACAGAAATGTTTTACATTGATGAAACTGTAGATCATAATTTACAACAACGTTGCAAATTTCTATTATGTTGTGTTGCCTTTGCTCATATTAAAACGTCCATAACAATATTTTAGCTTCCTCCTTTTGAAACCTGACTTTGCAAGAAAGATTATCGTTGTGAAAAATATGTGTAGCCCAGAAACATTAGTACGCACGAAAAATTACCAAATCACGAAATTTAATTAGTTGAAACTCACGATTTCACTTTATTTTTATAAAGTGTATAATGAGATCCGTTTACATGATAAAATTATGGTTAAAATAAATAAATCGCTGATGTTGACTGTATGCATTTTCACATCCGATACTTTTTTTTACCTATCCCCATTATTTTAATTGATAAATTAAAGCGTTTTCAAGAAATTATTTAAAAAATAAATATGGACTTTTAAAGTTATTATCATGATACACGACTTGCCACTTTTTTCATTTTTGGACCAAAAATATTCAAATAGTAATTCACAATAGTGAATTTAAAAACTAGCAAAATTCTTATCTTGCATGCCAGATGAAAGCCAAATGTGAAAGTGGAACTGAATTGTTCTGTTTAATCAATCAATAACGTCTGCCACAGAATATTTATATATATATATATATATATAAAAATAGGACAAATCTTTTTAAAGAAATCCAATGAAACAGGTTCACATTTCGCATGTTAGAAATTCATGAATATCCATCTAAAGAGGATTTCAAAAACACATGTTTGACCTATTTTCTCTTCTGATCGAAAATAATGATGGAGATTTTTTGACTCTCAGGAAAAAGTCAGCCAAATCAGTCGCCAACCGGCTTTTTCAATTTTGACGTCTGCTTATTTTCACAATGAGTGTTGCTCTTTAATCTAAATACTTCGAATTTAGTGCTAGAAATTATTTTGAAGCTTATAAGATGATGATTAATGATAAAATATTTCTTTATGTTCTACCCAAATTGTATTCGGTCACAAAGGTTGTATTCTATAGAACTAGAATTATAATAAAGAGAAGCGGAGATAATAGACAAGAGAATTTTTCGCCAAAAATACGATTTCAATTAAACACAATTTCCATTAAATAGAACAATTTAATCACCGCAAAAATTCTCTATAAACACTATAATATCGTCAAAGAATTTGAGCTACAAATAAATATTGCATGTAATCCAGTTGATAACTATTTTAATTGAGCATGATATTTTAAATAATAATACCATTTGAAATCATGGTTCTTACTCAAAATTATTGTTAACTCGTCAATTAATACGCTAAATTCTGACACATTTATAATTAGTCATCATACAAATTTCAAACGGTTGGATACGTTTCCTATTAATTATTAACGAGAAGAGTAGGAATCTTAACACTGTCTCTACATAAATAAAACTGCGCAATGGAATTAAAATCGCTACCTTTATTTCGTAAAATAAAAAAATAATTTATTTTATTAATTAATGTGTTTCTTTTACATTTCACGAGAAAGAATTCTTCATTTTACAATAATACTTTTTAAAACTACAAGGAAACATAACCTCTTAATAAGACGTGAAATGTCGCTAACATAAAAGATTGCTGAAATGACTTTTAACTTGTTTAACGTAACATAAATTAAAATTTTCAGTTAAATACTAAAATCAACATTTTCCAAGCCTAGATTTAATGCATCTTAAAGAATCTCCTGATGTATAATTTATACTTCATTTAAAATAATTTGTAAAGAAATAACATGAAAGTACATCTTTTTCACGATGAAGTGATAGGTAAAATGTTGGCATAAAACATATCTTATAACCATTAATTACATTCTACAACTCATTTTATTAAAAAAATCCGATCAAACATTTGGTGCTACAATTTGCAATCTTATCTCCACTTAGATATATTGGCATAGATGCTGTCAAAATAAATCAAAAACTGAAAAGGTGTTAATTCTAAATTAGCCGCAGCTTGGTGTGTGGCTTGGAAATCATATTTCACCCTACTGTGCGCGGGTTTGTAAATTCTAGAATATTGCGACAAGGTACTTATATATTTGCAACTCATCTCCAATAATGATTATCTGTGATGCATTCTAGTTAAAAATTCTCAATCCCGGGATGCGCAGTACATTTTTCGAGAGGGGTGGTGGTGGTTGATATACCATTATAACTTAAAAACTGCAAGTTGATTGTTCTTCATACATAACCCATAAGTAATTAGCAAAAATATGTCTTTTAATCTTACTTACATAACATTATTACAGATATTAGAAATTTTGTCTACTAAGTGACACGAGATCATATTTGCATTTCTGGAGCATGTGAAATTAAAGCTGTTCCTTAATTAAAGCTGGTTTGTCAAAATTAGTTTGAAATATGTGTACTGAAGGTTTGAAACATAAATCAGCCAATAGGAATCAATTGCAAAGCAATAAAAAATACTTAACAATCGGGAAAAAGTTTTTTAAATCGTATTTATTTCCTCGTATTTTGTCGCAAAAATATCTTTATAAAGTTGTTTTCTTTCTTCCAATAATTTTCTTAACAAATGGTTAAAAAACGTTTTACAGTAAATAAAACGAGTGCCGAAATTCAGCAAATACGTTTATTCGTTAAAATAGCCTCTTTGCTTTTTGGATAAAAACAGATTTTAATAAAAAAAAAAAAGTATCAAGAATTCTCCATTCGAGGAATA
This sequence comes from Araneus ventricosus, assembly GCA_013235015.1. NCBI lineage: Eukaryota > Metazoa > Arthropoda > Arachnida > Araneae > Araneidae > Araneus > Araneus ventricosus. The sequence continues at coordinate 1,165,093 of BGPR01000131.1, forward strand.
AATTCCTTTTGAAAAGTGTTTTTTCTTCCTTTTAAATGGTCTCATTATATTCCAGAACAAAAAAATTAATATAAAAAATGTTTTATACGAGAACCTCCATTCGAATTATAAGCATACGCTATATTTGAAATACGTTTATTCTTCTAGATGGTCTCATAATTTTAGATGCCGAACATTTAAGCATAAAAAATGTTGATTTCTTCCATTCAAATTATAAATCTTGAAATATGTTTATTTATTTTATATAATCCCTCGCAGTTGCTTGGATGCAAAACGTTTTAGCATAAAAAGTATTTTATGAAGTTCTTCATTCAAATTAGAAACATCAGTAACTTTTGAACAGTCGC
>BGPR01000131.1:1167430-1179960 GCA_013235015.1 Araneus ventricosus
GAGTTACCTTTATCATGCGTCAGTTACGTCACATGAATCGACTAATTCTGCATTGAGGATGGTGCTACCGGGAACGAATTTATGTATATAGAGCTTATGATGAAGGCACTAAACCGATTTTCATTAACTGACAAAGTTCGGCTCCCAGTGGTGGCCTGGTGGCTGAGTTTCGGCTTTTGAATCTAAGGATCCTTCGTGGATGAATGGATTCCTATAGATAAATGAGAAACCCACTGTGCATTTTCCATTTGAGGCATGACAGCATGTAGTTATATGGTATGCGGCGTAACATTTGACACGTGTCAATTATGTCGCATGAATTGACTTTTTCTGTCGTGAAGATGATACAACCTGGAGAGAATGTATACTTTCATGCCTAAAATACATACATAGAGGATATGATGAAGACACTGAGCAAATTTCCGCAGACTGGCAAAGGTTACCAGTCACTGTAGTACTGTGACCTAAACTGTATTGTAGTACTAAACTAAACTACCTAAACTAAATTGTAGTACTGTGACGAAGTACCTAAAGTCAGCCTGGTGGCTGAATTTAGGCTTCTGAATGCAAGGATTCATTATGGATGAGTGGATTTTATAGATTAATTAAGAAACCATTGTGCGATTTTCATTTGAACAGGACAACGAGGTGTTTGTTATATGGTATGCGCCGTTACGTTTGTCACGTGATACTTGCGTTACATGAATTGACTTCATTCCGCATTGAGATGGTGAAACTTAGGAGTTTTTACTTTCATTCCCAAAAACCGCACACAAAGGATACGATGAAGAAACTAAACAGTTTTCTACATACTGGCAGTGTCTTGCAGTCAACAGTGTTCTAGTCGGCTTCTGAATCTGAGGATCGGTAGTTCTTAACCAAAATCAACTAAAGATCCGTCGTGTATCTGGATATGATGCACTTTAAATTTGTCTTCCAACCTGAGGTGGTATAGAGTGAAAATTTATAGCTTAGGGTGTCGTCCTTGTCATATAACCCCAGCTCAAAATGAGCTCATGGCTCAAAATACCGAGGCGCATCCCTATTAACCTAGGACAACTTTAAAACGTGACGTTAATCTTAAACACCAGCTTTAGTAAAGTCGTACCAAGAACAGATTTAAAAAATTAATTTGAGTTGTTCCTGGTCAACAAACTTTTGTAGCCATAATTAGAGTATATCAGGATAATTTTCACGTTATTTATATAGAGGAATTAAGATGGAATCTTAAAATTTTCTATGTCGGCAGTACACGGTCGGCTCAATGAAATGGAAAAAAAGGAACAAAAGGGATTTAGCAAAACGATTCAATTTAAAATAAAAATATATGACTGAAATCTTCTAGACAATTTTGTAAATACGATTTTTACATTTTAAATACGAGTTTTACATTTGTATCCTCAGGGATACTCTTACTTAATGATATGGATCAAAATTTATATGAAGAAACATGTGAAATGAGGAGTAATTGAACTATTCAAGACCCCCTTGTTATTTCTGAAACGGAAAAATATAAGTAAACGTGATTTTTAAGAATCAAGTACCAAAAGTAAAATCAACTAAATGTGAACAATTTAAAAACTCCAAAAAAACTTTCAGTGTTAAATTATCTATCATAATTATAATCAGTAAAACACTTCGAAATTTTCTGTTCCCATATTTGACTCCATAGTACAAATCTTTATTTATTTCTTGGAACATAGTTTTTAATAGAGTAATTAAGTTCTATGACTTCATCTCGGTTGAAAAACATCCTCCCTCGCTTTAAAGTAAATGAAGGTCAGCGCTGATCCAGCTGACAAGAAGGAAATTGAAACTCTTAATGAGACAAAAGTTGAAATGCTCATTCGAGGAAGACTAATCTTTTTGAAATCAACAGAGACAAAATTGTTTACAGGATATTATGTTAAATCCTTTATTACATTGATTCCCTATGTGTGTGCCGCTGCGGCCTCGCGAGCCCCGATTTCCCCATAGGAGCACCGCGAGTGTATATAATTTTCATAAGTGCTAAAAAGCTCTGAAATTTTAATTCCATTTGCTGCTTCTTATTCGCTTGAAGTTGGGTTGTCGGCAGGTCATAAAATCATATCGCGTGGAAATTAATGTGGAAAAGGAAATGAGAAAAGCTGTGTCGAGTTTGATTCCACTATTTGAGAAAATGAATAGCTATTAACTTGACACGTCACTAACACCAATGCGTTGATTATTATATTTATTAAAGTCTGTTCAATAAATTTTTATGTAACCTAAAACGTGTTTTATTTATTTTACCTAATCTATACAAAAATTAGTCACTGTTTTGCGGAGAAGTCCTTGTTTTACAGTAGTAACCGTAAACACAGCCCCCGACCTGCCAAAGCACACGGGTGAACACTGAATGACAGTCGTGCGATAGCGACGAGTACTGAGGTCGGGTCCTAATGGCCAACACAGCCCCACGGCCCAACCCCTCCCGTAGGAGGTACGTACTATCACTGGAGGAGGGCTGTCGCCCCCACAATTCCTGTGCCCCGAGTCGGGCGAGTTCCTTCATATACAAACCTGAGCAACTCATCCACACTTAGTGGTGCCCACATCTATCGGGGGGGTGTTTTACAGTAGTAGGGTTGCCATAATTTCCAAACATTGATGCGGGACGTTTAAATGCTAAATAAATAAAACATGAAAAAAGTGGGTAGGTATTGTTTAGCAACGGATTCGGAAACCTTCCGCGCTTTTGCGCATGCGCCGGGCGGAGTTATTTTCATCAAAATAGGGGGAAAGTGAAGAATGGAAGGGCGATGTTTACATTTTACTGAGCGTGATCTAACAAAGAACTCCGGAAATGCGCTCATATGACTCATTGCCCTTTCCGGTGCGAAATCGTCCAAAAGTGGTAGTCTCGGAATCCGTTGCTGAACAGTAATGGTTTATTTTACTCTGATAAAAAAATCAATAAATTTTAAGTAATCTAATAACATGAACACGTAGAATAATAAAAGGATGCAAGGATAATCCTTTTTAGCCCAGCCATATTTTAAAGTTGATTTTTACTTTCTTTATTATATCATTTTCTTCTTTCATGTAAGTATAAAATTGGGAGCAAATCAGTTTAAAATTATAATGAGAAATCAAAATTGCTTCAATTGTCTCCACTGTCATCGTGTTTCTTTCGTCCGACCATTGAGTTGGCATTAGGGAACATTCTCTTTGCATTTGTAATGCGAGATGGAACGACAAATACGTATTCGCATAGGCAGAGTTTATGGAAAAAAGGGGACAAATAGCAATAAGAAACTGAGCAGTGAAATACGGTGAGAGTCCCGTATATACGGGACGTATGGCAACTATATACATATGACGCCGTGGAATAACTTGGGTTCAGCAAGAGCGCCACTAATAGAAAAGTTTTGAGAGGCTTTGCTTTATTACATCCGGTAAAATAATTCTTATTCATTCCATAAAAATTCAAATTATTTTATTAAGGATTTTGCCATTTAAATTTATTATGTTTTATTAACGAATTTGATTATGTTTATTCTATAATCTTTTTCTCCCATTTTCCGTTTTCTTCCCCCTTAGAAGTGTAATACATGCATAACTTGGTGTAATCGAAACTTTTACTCTTCAATAGATGCATCAGTATTGCGGATAATGAATTAAATATAATTTTTATTGGAAAAAGTAATTTTTTATTGCATACCTAAAACCAAATAATAATTCTCTAACATTTCTAGTATTTGGAAATGTATTTTATATCTTAATTAACTATAATTGTGTTCATATTCAGCATATATTAAATTTGATTCAGGGTAACATTGTTTGAAGGTGAAACCTTTAAAGGAAGGGTTGTGTGTAACTGCAACGAAATCAAAGTGAAACAATAAGAGTAGGAGGAAATATGAAGCTAGAGTGTACAAAAAGTGTATGCGGACATATTTATTCTGGACACGGTGATGAGAGAAAAGCATGTGCGGTGCATACAAATAAGTTTATGTCGGTTTTAATTCATGAGAGCAGTAAAGCAATAGGTGTGTTTATCTTACTTCTAAGTATGTTTTAGTTCAATGTTTTAACTACGCTTTACAATTGCAAATAAAAATAAAACAAATATCGACAAATTATATTTAATTTGTGATTGATTTAATCGCTTTCACCTCCTTTATAGTCTAAAATATTCTATCTACTTTTTTTATGAATAGAACTTAAAAAATAATACGAAATTTAAAAAAAAAACGATAAAAATTTAACAAAAAATATTTTGCTGGCATCCTCTCTTCAACCCTGCATATACACTGGTGAAGAATGTACATTTTTCTTTCTTTCAGTAATTGACCGCAAAACGATGTCTTGCTTTACCAGGACAGTTCGGAATGCCGTTTGTTTTTCTTTAATTCTTTTTGTAACGCAGTCACAACCGAACGTGTTGTTCGATTTCTTTCGAATTTGGCGATTGTTCCTTGAAGTCATTAAAACTGACGAACGTGTAGGAATTTTCAGTTTCTAATTCCGTTTCAAGATGATTGCCGTTTTAACGGTTGCAGGGTTTGGCAATTCACTGGCGAGTTTGGCACCATTGAAACATTTGAGTCATTTTTGTAAGGACTAGACACTAAATTATAATTTTGTTAATACTGATAAAAGCAGACATTGTAATTTTGTGAATACTCATAAAAGCAGGGACTTGTGTAAATAATTCGTATTCGAAAAAGAAAAAAATGGCTAAAGCTTTAAAGACTGTGATTATCTTTGATCTTAGAGTTTTGGGGGAGGGTCTGCTGTTCATATAACTACTAGTGTTATGCAATTACGTGTTCATTGTTTTTTGTTAGATAGCTAACTAAAAGGGAAAGAAAAACGTAAAAAAAAATCAGAAAGAAATTAACAGAAATTATTAAGATGTAATTGTTGACGTTAAAGCTTAGGCATTATTCTTCGAGCATACTTATTTTCAGTTTTCTGTGCAGCACTGTAAAACAAAAGTTCTAATTCATTACAATTGATGAATAACAATGATCTCTCAAATGCAGCCAAGCGCTGCAGACAAAAAATATCTTGAAACATAAAACTTCAAGCAAATGTATTTCTTTGAAAGAAATGTACTAAGATTGATGACACTATTATCTAATACAATTTGAAATTCTAAGTGCTGCCTCGATTTTTCAACAGCGACGTATCTTATTTTCAAATATTACAACTATTATTCAAACGGGATTTTTCAAATCTGCTCCATTACTGCTCAGCTTTACTTGGAATTTACTGGAATATTTTTAGATCTAAAGCGGATTTAAAGTACTTTTATCTTTCATCAAAGTAGAAAGTACGGAGGAGGCAAAGAAATATCTATTTAAAAAGAAATATTTTTCAATGGCATAAAATATATTTTCCTCAGTGTTAGAAGGAATATGTCCTATACACATTTAATAATGTCAAATACCTAATAAAAGTTTTTTTATAATTATTCTTCATATCGACATATTTCTTTCTTATAACTATAAATCTGTAACTGTCATGTTTTTTTTTACTATTCTGCATTTGTATTTATTTATTACAACCTTCTGAACTGAGTTATTTGGAATATATTTGGGGTTGATTATGAAATTTAGGAAATCTGCAATATTTCGCAAAAAAAAAAAAAAAAAAAACTAAAGTTAAAACATGCTTTTTGCATTGATTACATCTTGAATTTTGCGCATCCATCTTCATAGAAATACCAAACCAACCATGACGATCACTGAGAGTGTTATGATGGGAAGAAAAAGGCTATTTTTAGAATAGAATAAATGTTGCTTGAAATATAAGATACTTACATTCAGATATACTATGCGGCTAAGTATCCACAGAAGATATTTAGCCATATAATTTAAATATATTTAAATCATATGATATAGAATTTTTGTATGGCAATATTATAGTCAATAATAATAATATAAAACGAATTACAAATACTCATTGATAAAAATTTTAATGGAACGTAATACTATGTGAAAATTGAAAACAGTAAGAACATATTTCGACAATGTAACATCCAATATTAAGAGCAAATAATTACAAAATCTTGCAAAATAAAAGTTGCTTATAATGTACGAAATATTTGTGGATAAAATATTGTTATTTTACGCATAAAAAATTGAAAGGCTTCAGGAAATCCCCGTATTGTGTGATGCATTATGAAAAAATAACCATATAACAATAACATAAAAATAACGTGCACAGTAAAAAAAAAAAGTTCATTTTACTGTGTATGATTGTTAGAAGCAATAATAACAAAATTATTAATAATATACATTTTGCCTGTGTGAAAAATAATTCAAAATTAAAATTTAAGTGTATAGAGTAATTACCTTACATGATATAATAAACAGAAAATGAAATAATAACACGAAAAAATGCTTAGTTAATGATGCTTGATTATAAAATAAACAGGAAATTTATTTAGACATTTCCTGCTTATTACATAAAATTCATATAAATTATTGTATAAAATTGCGTAACATATGCGTGCACGTATTTTTCCGTTTCTCATACTGAGTTTAAAAGCAGATAATTCATGTTTATACGTATAATTTATTAAACTGCCATGGATAAAATATTCTTAAAATTTCAGAGTTTTGATTAAACGCAAAGCACATCCAATTATTCACTCTAAAAGCAAATTTTTAAGACTTTAAAGCTAGTACATCAAAATAGCAAACCGCTCAGAGGGTTAAAATTAATTAAATAATAATAACAAAAAAGTTTTTCCCTCAGTAAGTGACTTCAATTTTAAACGTATAAATAATCATCTGCTCAAAATTTAGACATAAAATATTTTTATCCAAATATTGTAAAGATTTTAAACTGAGTATGTGAATTGTTTATTATTATTATTTAACTTAAACCCAAAACTCCGCTTATTATATGTGAAATATAATTTTTTCTATAAAATATAAACAATACTTTTAAAAACAAAAACGTAAGTAATTTCCTAATGATATTTATACATACCACAAGCATTCACAATTGTTAGAACGCGAACAATAAGATTATAGATAAACGCATAATTAAATTTTAACGGGCTTAACAAAATAAGCAATTTATTACATTATTTATTTCGTAACGTTCTTGTATACGAATGGAGTCTGAAAATTTAATGAATATTTTTAGAAACATAATATGCTTTTCTTAACAATCGAACAAGCAAAGTCATCATTTTTTGCAAACTTATTAACAAAATACCTTATTATACCTATACGCATATATATTAGTGCTAAACTTTTTTTTCAGTTAACTGTAAATACAAAATTTCTCTAAAATTAAAATACAACTTTGCGAATGGTATTCATGAGTTATTGATGATGACGATGAAGCTGTTTGAGATGTATGCTCGCCCCTTGGCTGTTTTACCTCCATGAGTTATTATATCGGACTCACCTTCGAGCATAATAGAAATGTAAACAACGAATAGATTGAAATCTCCATGGAATCCAATCGTTCAGTTAAAAGCAGCTCTTTTTGAATCTCTCGTATTGAAATTCCAAGAAAGATGTCAATGAACTCGCATGGCACAGCCGAGACGACAAAAAAGCGTAATATTAAATTCTTGGTAATGCAGTTAAAAACGTAAAAGCAATATTGCAGCATTCTTGTCTAATGCAAATATAAAGTAAATGTTTAGGTATGACTGACTCATATTTACGGTTCAAATATGGATTGACATTAAACTTATCATTTGACTCATCGATAAACCGGAGGTCATGGATGTTTACTTACACTTAAGGTCACATAGAGTTGGCTAACAAATGAAGAAGCGTTAACTCGTTAACCATTTTGGAAAATGGATTGGGAAATTTTATAAAGAAATATTCAGAAACTTTAAAAGCAGACAAATTGTGAGGTTATTTATTTTCTTGTCAAATAATAATTATTACGTACCTAAGATTTTTGCGATTTAATTTGATGAAACACAGCTTCTACTTATTTTTAAACATCTTATATAAACCCCTAAGATATTTTGGCTCCAGAACTGAAATATCTCAGTTCATTGGACTTAGGTTAGAGTGGAGCGAGAAATCAAAAGTTGTCCTTTCAAATAGCCCTGGGTGGGCAAAAGTTGACTATTGACTAACATATCAATGCTGAATCAAAACAAATGTAATTAAAAATAATTGCCACCAAAGCTATATTGATCGAAAATCTAAAAATTTATGTAACAAATTTTGAGGCCCGTGGGGAATGAAGATGACTGCAAAAATTCTGAAAAAGAATGTGCAGCGATATGTTAGTCAATAGACAACTTTTGCCACCTTGTGCTATTTGATAGGACAGCTTTTGACTTTTACGCTCCACCCTAATGTTGGTGCCCCAATTCCAGCTTGTCCACTGTATAACGAATAGCTGGGTATGGAAAATACACAACATATGAAACATTCTAATTTCACAAAATACAATGAAACCTCTATGGTACATAGCTCGTTTGTACGCCGTTTCACCTTGGTAACGATTCATTCCTATTCATTTGAATGTAACAATAACAACAAAAAAAAATCTTTATTACGTCGCAAGCATTCGATAGTACGTCACATAAATTCACAGAAAAATTTTTAAGGATATTAATTCAATTCACGGTAGTTAAATTACAATCCCAAATCAAATGCATGGCAATCAATACTAAGTAAGCCTCTGTAGCGCAGCGGGCCAGTCTCAAGATAAAAATGAACAGAATTTTTTGAAACAAAATCAAAATCTGAACATTTCTTAACAAAATGCCTTAAAAAATAAAGAAAACCAAGGAGTACCATAAAGGTAGACATTTTAATTTTTATCTAAAATATCGTAATTACTTATCTAAATAAGTAATGCCCAATAAAGAGAATTTGCTAAAAATCCGAGAAAGAAGAAGAGCCGTCGAACTTCGCTTATTCGTACTTTCTAATTCGAATTCACCGGTAATTGGAATTTTTCTCTGTTCCCTTGAATTTTTGATTAACACAATGTTAAAATATCGTCTGCAATTCGAATTTATTTTAGTTAATTCGAAATCGAAACTAAATTAGTTTTTTTCTGAATTATTTTCTTTGGATAAGTGCGTCCACACCTTGACCGTCGTAATTCAATAATTTTTTAAGGCCCTTATTTATTGGTTTGTAACGTATTCAATAAAAAAAAAGGTAGTAAAGAATTTCTCACTTTACAAAAAAACAAAAAACCTTTGAATACGTTACTTGTGAACGTTACTTATTTTTCTCTGCTCCCTTGAATTTCTGATTAACACAATGTTAAAATATCGTCAGCAATTCGAATTTATTTTAGTTAACTCGAAGTCAAAACTAAATTAGTTTTTTCTTAATTATTTTCGTTGGTTAAGTGCGTCCATACCTAGTAAGTGATCGTAATTCAATAATTTTTTTTATATTGGTTTGTAATGTATTCAATAAAAAAAAGGCTGTAAAAAATTTCTCACTTCAAAAAAAAAAAAAAAAAAACCCTTTGAATACGTCACTTGTGAACGTTACTTATTTGAAGTTTTATTGTAAAATTAATGTATCGCAAAGTGTTGTATACTATTTTTTACTAAAATTACTCAGTTAATGAAATTAAAATTTTTAATTAGCAAACATTTTTAATAATTATGACTATTACTTTATTTATTAAGATCACTTTTTGTTCTTTTATTAAATTTACTTAAAAATAAATCTTTACTGCCATTTTCAATTTAAAATTGTCATTTTTTGTTATTTTACTCATTTTTAGACATGGTTTTTCTGAATTCGAATTTTTGGATAAATCAAATTTTTATTGTGCCCCTATCAGCTTCGAACCATCCAAGTTTCCTTACATATATATATTCACGAAAAATTTTTATTTATAGATATACTCATTCGTCCAAGCATCCTTATGTTCCGTAAGCCTGTTATGAAACTGATAACGCCATGGTTGTTGAAAGGATGCTTGGAATACTAGACACAAATGGTAATAGGGTCTTTGAGTATTATAATCAATGGCAGTCATCACCAAATACTTGAAGATGAGAAGAAAGTTAAGAAATTCTTTTATCTGATGATGCCAAATTTAACGATGAGCGGAAAAGCCTTCTTTATAATTTGTGTAACTAAAGATAAAGTTGAAAGCAAAATGATCAGCGAATATCAAGTTGCATTTGAAAGATTGTGTGAGAGAAAAATAAAAAGAAACCATCTCCTCTTCATTTGATATACGGAAATAGAAGACTAAAAAGTTGTTTCATACAGTGCTGTCATTTGTATTAAAAAGAGAAATGTCTGGAAAAATTTATGTTTTTTTTATGCAAAACATTATGTGGGTGATTCGAGAGTCTGATGTCCAGCCTTGCGTGGCCTTTAACTATGGGTTTCGTTTACTGAAGTTTTCCCATTAAGAATATAAGAGAGTGGTCATAAATTATTGGACCGATTTCAAAAATTTAAAAAAAAACCAATAATGTAGCAATTTTTTCTTTTAAATGAGAGAGTAGCTCAAAACGGTTTTTTTTAGATAGGTAGCACTAAATCTGCTGTAACGAAAGATTCCCAACTCAAGCGTCAAAATGGTTACTGTGCAGTAGAAGGCACGTCTCTGGTTCCATGAAAGCACATCAATTGTAACAGTTCAAAGACGATTTCGGATAGAGTATCGAAATTATTGGTCTCCAAATAAGAACTCCATTCAGCATTGGTATGAGCAAGTAAGGAGTGAAAGTCTCCTACACTCATTCAACAACTTCGTCTGAAACCAATGGTCGTCCAGCGCCTTTTCTATGATGCATATTTCCTGTTCCCTTAAATTGCTCATACCAACGCTCGATGGTGTTCTTACTTGGAGACTGGCAATTTCAATACTCTAAGCGAAAACATGTTTGAAATGTCACCATTGATTTGCATTCGTTGAACCAGAGACGTGCCTTGCACGGTAGCCATTTTGACACTTTCGTTGGGAATCTCCCCCCTCCCCCCCCAAAAAAAAAAAAAAAAAAAAAACTAAAAATTTCTTCCAGCTAACTGAAGATTTCTATGATCTATGATCTATTTCTAGAACCATCTCAATTAGCGAAATTAATTCTAACAGCAATGGAATGAATTTTTCAGATTTATTTCACAGAATATCTGCAAAAATCATCCTCAGATATTGCCACAGCGCCAGTTATTGACGAAAATTTTAACTATATATATATATATATATTTTCCTTCTCTTTTTTACTTCTTTCCCTCTGTTTTTACATCACTTTTACTAAAGTTTAGCAACGGATTCCGAGACTACCACCACGATTTACACTAAAAAGGGATGTCAGTCAATGAGTCATATGAGCACATTTCCGGAGTTCTTTGTTAGATCACGCTCCGTAAAATGTAAACATCTCAACTTCCATTCTTCACTTTCTCCCTATTTTGATGAAAATAACTCCGGCCGGCGCATGCGCACAAGCGCGGGAGTTTCCGAATCCGTTGCTAAACATTACATTCTAGTGAAATTTTGTTTCGTTTGGAGCCATAGAACCGGCTTTAGGGCCTTCTGAATAGGCGAACTTTAATTATAACAAGCCTGCATATCCGCTCCTCACGCATTTACGATTTTTGCTTTGACCTCCAGAGTTTTGATAAGAAATTATATTTTACTTTTAAGTAAACTAATAAAAGCTTGTTTCTTAAAAACTTTTATTTTTATTATTTTTGTTTTCAATATTGCTTAACTTATTACCAGAATTTTAAATAAAACAAACATTTCTCATCAATGCTTCACATTTTATTTCCATTTTTTTATTAACATTATTTGTTCCATTATTTAGTTTATGGATTCCATCATTTATATTATTGGAGTTATTTGACTCCATTAGGGAAATTTATGCAGACAATTAACAAAACAGGTGCAAGGCCACTAAAGAACAAGGGTTAAATATTTACCACAATCTGAAGTTTAAGATTACGTTGTTAAGGGAACCATGAATACAAAATGATGCAAGTTTCATTTTAAATCATATTCCAGGCAATCAAGCTGATTGCCGAAGACGACTAATTTTAAATAAAGCAAATATTTCTCATCAATGCTTAGCATTGTTTTAAATTTAAACACTATGAATGATTACATGAAACCTTTTTAATGAATTTAACGCTACATCTGCTTAAAATTCTTTGCCCAGACTGTTCGTTTACCTGAACAATAGCGGATGTGGTTACTAGGGAGGTTTCCCTTTTTAGCCTCATAGCTGCTTCACAGCGCGTAAAAAAAAGAACTTAAAAAACATAGTAACAATAAAAAAAGCTCGGCCGAGGGGTGTGTTGCCACCCACATAGGTAAGTGTCGGGCTGGGAGATGCTTTTGAGATATGATTATCATTTCAGGCACACCATTTTTTTTCCTTTTTTATTCCAAAAATGACTATCTGCCTCTTACGAGCAAGAGCTACGGGTAAGAGATCTTCAGATATAGTGGACTCCATGGAGAGCAGTAACAATGAAAGTAATGTGTGTATAAGCACTGGCTGTTGTGAGTAAACGTCGTTGTAGCAACATTTTCGGGTGGTAGAATATGTGCAAAATATGTTATGAATTACCTTT
>BGPR01000131.1:1190152-1205094 GCA_013235015.1 Araneus ventricosus
GGATAGCGGAAAAGAATCATTTCCGAAAACGTAGAGAATTACCAGTTTAGCATAAAATAACATTCTATATACAGTAGAGCCTCGGGAATCCGAACTAATTGGGGGTGACCTCTGTTCGGATCCGGAAAATCCTGAAAATTCGGTATCCTCCGATTATCCTGAAAATTCGGTAAAATACTCTCGATATACCAAATACAGTAGAGTATTGACTTTGGGTACTCAGTCAAAGAGTACGGAAAAAGCTAGCTGCGATTCGCATCGTCAAGCAGGTTCCTTACGACAAAAGAAGATAACCGATTTTGTTTCTAATTATGGTGCTGTATTCATTCTTAAATACCAATTCAAATACATTACATTAGCATTACATCAGCTTTAACATTAGCTTTAAATTTAACATTAAATTTTTACATTAATTAAATTTAAACATTAGCTTTGTTTCTGATTCCTAATTGTTATTTTCCTTTATTTTTTAAAACCCTCCGAGCAGCGCAAATGTCTTTTTCCGTTTTTCATGTTCAGTTCAAATGCAGGTAACTCGTATTTATATTTATATTTTCTTAAGCAATCATGGCTAAAGTATTCTTAAGATTTCGGAGATATTATTATATACAAAAAAAGAATCTATTCATTTACTTTAAAAGCTAAACTTTCTAACCTGATAGGTAAAAGTTCAAAATATTTGGGCGCTTAGAGGTTAAAAATGTTTCAGGAAATTAAAAAAAATGTTCGGATTCTTGGGGTTTGGATCCCCGAGGTTCTACTGTTCACCAACAGCTTATTTAGAAGTCCTGAAATTTTTGGAAATAGTGGTCACTTTTAGCACATTTTACTGTAGTTTTTAGTTCAACTAGACTAACGTCCTGTTTCGAAGCAACGTGAGAGCTATTTTGGGACGTACCTCGTACTTTTGAACTGCTGTCGAGGTAGACACTTGAACCAGCATCCCCTCTCCAAACTTCCACTCCACAATTGATTCGAAAATGTAAGAAGCTATATGGATAAATATTTGTGTATGATCTTTACATTAAAACTGTATATCTGTGTCTAATTTTTGACTAAATATGACAAACGGTTGACTGTCTGTCGGCCTGTTTTATGACAACTCAAATATGGAACTATCAAGCTAAATAAAATTTAGTATGTGGTCCTGACATCAAAGTTGTACATCTGCATTAAATTTTGGACCAAACTTGTCGACTGGAAGAAGTTCAAATTTCTTTTCTCTACACAGTAGAGTCGCACTAATCCGGACTAGCTGGGACCGGACAGTTTCCGCCTTACTAGTTGCGGGGCCCAGATGGAAAAGTTTGGATAGCCCCGATATATTTAAGTTTTAATACATAGTAAATAAATAAACAATATAAAATTTTAATAAATGAAATAATATTTATTGTTAAAATTTTAATAAGTTTAAAATAATAGTTTTAATATCTTCACTTACTTAAAACTTATATTTTTTAAAAAATCAAGAGATGCTAAATTTTTTATTGTCTTTATGATTGGATGCATTATAGAGCAACTAGGGGGCTCTGCCCCCTGCTCGCTAAAGCTCGCCAACCCCCAGGAGGATTGCACTGCAATCCTCCGGGGTTGCTACGCAAACCTTGCTCGCTTCGCTCGCTACATGAAGACACTGGGTGTCCTAGTACAGTTGTTATAAAATCTTTATATATATATAACACCCCCTGCTCGCTCCGCTCACCGACACCAAAGAATCACTTGATTCTTTCGGGATCACTATGTGAAAACAGCTCGCTTCACACGCTTGCCATAGTTATACGTTTCTGCTAGTATTATGAAATTATAAGTACATTAATTAATAAAAGTAAATTTAAATTATTTGAAATTGCACGAACTCCTAAAATTAATTTTTCATCAGTTTTTACAATTAAAATCTTCTGGTAGCACAGATATATATGTAAATGTTAGAAGGAAATTTGAAAGGTAATATTTATAATCCAAAGATGATTAAAAATCAAAATTATTTTCATCAATCAGAACTTTAAAACTTCTAGGCATACACTTTTGAGTATATATTCAAAAGTTTATTTCAACATAACTTCACTCCACTAAAATTTTAAGTTTAAAATTGATAAATTGATAAGATAGCCTTTTCCAAATCTTCAAAATAAATTTTTAAAAATTGCTTTTTCCACCAAAACTTCAAATATGCCCTCTTTGCAATGGAATGTAATTCAGAAAAGCTTTCCCACATGTATACATGCTTATTTCAACAATTATTTAGTCAAGAAAAATATAGTGTGTTTCTCAGTGCAGTCATTTGTGTTTTAAATCTCAGAAAATTCTTGATCGTCTCTTGTCGTAGAAAGATGTAAACCATCTTGCAACCTTTTAGCTAAAAAAGGACAGTTTAAAGAAAATAGTGGCTTGAAACATGTTCATATTAACTATTCAAATTTAAAACCCATAATAATTACTTACTTTTAGCCTTTTATAATTGATGATAGCTTTTTTATCAAAAATTTCAAAAATCCTTGCTTTTTAAGCAAAATTTTAAATATGCACTCTTTTTTATAAAATATTACACAGAAAAGCTTCCCCACTTGTATATATGCTTATTTCAACAATTATTTAGTCAAGAAAAATATAGTGTGTTTCTCAGTGCAGTCATTCGTGTTTTAAATCTCAGAAAATTCTTGATTGTATCTTGTCGTAGAAAGATGTAAATCATCTTGGAACCTTTTAGCTAAAAAAGGACAGTTTAAAGAAAACAGTGGCTTGAAACATGTTCATATTAACTATTCAAATTTAAAACCCACAATAATTTACTTTTAGCACTTTATAATTGATAAGAAAGCTTTTTTCTCAAGGATTTCAAAAATCCTTGCTTTTTTAAGCAAAATTTTAAATATGCACTCTTTTTTATAAAATATTACACAGAAAAGCTTCCCCACTTGTATGCATGCTTATTTCAACAATTATTTAGTCAAGAAAAATATAGTGTGTTTCTCAGTGCAGTCATTTGTGTTTTAAATCTCAGAAAATTCTTGATTGTATCTTGTCGTAGAAAGATGTAAACCATCTTGGAACCTTTTAGCTAAAAAAGGACAGTTTAAAGAAAATAGTGGCTTGAAACATGTTTATATTAACTATTCAAATTTAAAACCCATAATAATTATTTACTTTTAGCCTTTTATAATTGATAAGATAGCTTTTTTTCTCAAAAATTTCAAAAATCCTTGCTTTTTTTAGCAAAATTTTAAATATGCACTCTTTTTCATGAAATATTACACAGAAAAACAAAAAGTATGCAACTTTATCATTCACCATTAGCAGCATGTGGTAATTCTCTTCCAGTGAAAATATATATGTGCTAAAACAGTCCGTACAAACACGGTGGCAAAAAAAATCTAATCTCTCTCTATATATACGTTGCAAACAGTAGGCAACTTTAATCATTCTCCGAGAGCAGTGTGCAAGAGAACTTTTCTGATGTATAATTAGTTCTCTGGTCTTTATTCTGTAATTTTTAGTACACATAGTAAATAGTGCACACTATTACTATCACAAAAAAAAGACTCTGGCTCCCTAAGCCTATCGGCGGCTTTCTGGCCGATCTTCGCTGAAATCTTTCATCCAGGAATTCCCTTGCACGCTGCTCTCTTCTACGCAAATTTTATTCAAAACTTCGCAGAGTTAATTTTAAATAAATAAATTCAAAAAAGAGTAACGACTTCTCCTGTAATCCGTAAACGATTAACTCGGTTAGCGAAATTCTTGGCGTCAGGGTTGAGATTGGTAAACAAACTGATCGTTGCCAACGGGGAGAAAGAAATAAAGGTACTTTTTTTGCGCCACGCATAAGCGTTTTATATAATATAGATTGAGTTCTCTAGGGAATTAAAGGCCTTATATAGTTATTTATTCATGATCACTGAGGAACACAAAGTACGGACATATTTAACTAACGAAAACAATTCAGAAACCTAGAAAAAAAAGTAATTAAATTTTTTAACTTGTGAAACAGTCAGCCGACTCCAAGAAAAAATTGGGCAGCATTGGTTTGTAAACGAATTTAAAAGCATGAAAAAATTCCTGAAGATAAAGTTTTGGAATCAAAATGATACTCAATTTTAATTTGAATATGTTTGAGTACATTCTTTGCACTTTTGCGCGGGGCCCTATTTGGAGCAATCCTTAAATATGCATTTCAATCGCTCTAAAGCGTTCGGGGATTCTCCCGTTTCTCTGGAGTATAAGAAGACTTGACGCCAATCAACTTTCTTTTTTGTTAACCATGTAAAACACTTTGAAAGACGTGCTGCCTTCGAGAGCACTTTTCGAGCAATGGCGATGGCTTCGATTTACCTTAAATATCATCTGTAATATTAAAAGTATCTTATCATCTATCTCAGTGGTTGAAAACAGAGAAATCAAATTCGTTAATGGCGGAGAAAAGAAAACGTAAGGGATTTACAAATTTAGAGAATTTTTTTCTCCAAGTAAATACTTGCTATTTAATAACTATACCACTTTAATAGTAGATTATTATGAAGTGTAATTTTTAGTTATCCTTATTAGTTAAGACGAAATAATTACAATACTGGTTTCATTTGCTTAGGCTTTTAACTAATAGTACTCTAAAAATGGAATAAAATGTAAAATCAAACATAAGTTCTGTAAATGTTATTAATTCGAATCATTTCACTTTTGAGCTAAATTAAGCTGACCTTAACATTATTGATAAAAACTTCTTTGCAATGCTATTGATTGGGAGGGGGGATGTTGGATATGGCAGTAAGGGGTACGTGAAAACAAAAAGAATAATCAAGGGATACGCGAGGGAAAAAAGGTTGGGAATCTCTGATCTATCTAAACGATAAAAATGACAATTTCTAAATAAAAGACTGCTGCATTATTACGCCTGCCTTTTCATCTAAAATAAATCATGAACTTTCATGTTTGTATTAATTATTGCAAAATAATGTTTTGACCAATACAAATAAAGTTCTATTAGCCTTGAAAGATAACATTGCGTTAAATACATTGCTGTTAACTAGATAAGAGAAACAAAGAACACGGTGAGTAATTATAAGGAAGTGGTTAAAGAAACGCACTTGTTAAAGTACTTGAAAGAACCGATTGAGAAAGATAATTCAACAAATTTGAAAGCATAATTAAAAACAAGAGGTACAGTGAATGAAGAAAATAGTTGGAGAAACAATGGCCTTTTATAAGTTTAACTAGCTATTTCAAAATTACGAAATAGGTGATTAATCTAAAAAATAGTTTGTCCCGAAAAATTAAATTAAAATTTAATTATATGCGAATTAAACTTCCACAGAAACACAAAGCTTGATTGTTTATATGAACTCACTAATAATAATAATTTAATTATATGCGAATTAAACTTCCACAGAAACACAAAGCTTGATTGTTTATATGAACTCACTAATAAACAAAAGAAAACAAATGAATATTTTGTTATAATTTAAACTGGATTACGAATGAAAGAAATTGTTCTAATAGTGAAATAATAAATGCTTGAAAAAAATATTGAAATAAATTTGTTAAACTTTAGTTCTAAATATCAAATTACTTAATTCTTTAAAAAGTAATTTTTATACATAAAAAAATTATTTTATATATTGGGGCAATATTTTATAAGTACATATCCGTCTAGGAAGACTTTTGAAGATTAAGTATCTCGTCATCGTATGTATCTGACAGAGTATGTTTTATATATATAATATATAAAACATAATCTGATTCCGATTTTTTTTCTTTAGTTTATGAAATATAATTCAATAAAAATAAAATTTAAATACCATTTTGAAACTCAAACTGTACCTGACTGTTATTATCACAGTTTTCATCAAAAGGCATGCAACATTAAGTACCTTCATTTCCCTTTTTTCTTTTTTGGACCTCAAGATTTTGACGTGTAAGCGTCATCATGAGCAAGATCATGAGATCACTCCATGAATAAAACAATGACGGGAGGCTGTCTTCTCAAACAGACGCTGATGTTAAAGGTGTAGGACTACTTTACTCACGGGACTCTTTTGTTTCTCGTAAGTTTTTAAGTTTAAGTAATTTTTTTTGCAACTTTTGTTGTTACCCTTCATCTCTAAAATAAGGCATTAGTTATGTTTTCAACATATGTAGCTACCGAGGTATAGAGGATCTCCCATACAACGTTTTTGGTGGCGTTTTGGCGTGTGAATCAATTTCCTTCCCGAGACCCCAATGGGAGGAACGTAGTTCTAAGTTAAAAGCAGTAATGAGATGGATTCTGCGCATGCGCATTATGGAGATTTTTATCTAATGTTCACACTAACAATACTATCATGTACAAGAAAATAACAATGATTTGATCAAACATGTCGTTATTTTCTAGTGCTACAAAACTAAATATTCGACGCTACCTACCCATTATCATTATTTGATTTCTTCTTCTTTTGATGACAAGAGTTCATATTATTCTACATTTCATTTTGTGAACATTCCATGCTATGTTTTCGACTTGAATGTGTCATTATTTTTTATTTCAATTGCCAGATGTGTGCTAGAACAAAGGCGAACAAACCAAGTCCTTGTCAATATAACTTCGAATGGTTTATGCAAAAGATGACATGAGAAGGGAATAGTCCGCTTAGAACAGTGACTTGTGATTTATATGGAACAGAAGAGAAACATTCGTTAAATCGTGAAAAAAAAAACCAGTTGTTAATATTATTTAAAGTACTTAAAGTATCTACAGTTCCTTGCTTACTTATGAAGACAAAAAAATCGCGTGCGTTTAGAACGGAAATCAACATAGCATTTTTGTCATTTTCAGTATGTTCCCATTGCTACCATGTGACTGTTTCATTGTTATTTCAAGGGTAAATGATGCCTTGCCACAGTAAAGAAGAACCTCGATTATCCAGGCCTCTATCAACTGACCTGGTGCTAGAGAATAGAACTATGTTTATTATTTTTTTAATAAAGTCATCGGATTTTCAGAAAAGGGTGTCAAAGTTGCATTAACCGAATTTGCAAAGGCTTGTAGGAGGTCGTTATTGGGGGTGATTTTTTACAATTCAAGAAGTTATTTAAAGAAAAAAAAATAATAACACAGTTCCATTCTTAAGCACTTCAATGTTGACATGAGAAAATTCCATGCATTGTCATGAAAAAATGTATCTACAGTGCGCTTCCGATTATCCGGGTTAATCACCGGGAGGGACCGCACGGACAATAGAAAAACACGGATAATCCGAAATCTCCTTTTTATTAAAGAAAAAATCAACATCAGTATAAAAATTACTTACATTTACATCCTGTATAACATCAAACTAGGAATTTTCCTTTTAACATTTACTGCTTTGAAAAATCTGTAATCCGTCTTTGCTCTTTGTTCATCTCTTGTCGTATATCGACATATATTTTACGAACCGCAGTAATGTCACCACAATCAAATCCTTTTTGTCCCATATAATCTAACAAAGTTTCCACAGATTGTAGAGCAGCAGAATGAGAAATTGCATTCCCCTCATTTAGTACATATTCTGCATCAGTACTAGCTAATTCTCCATTATCAAGTTTTTGACGGATTTCTATTTTTTGTTTAACATTTAAAACGTTTCGTTTTCGTTTCACACCACTCATTTTTACCAGTAGCTCACGCTACTAACTAACGATAAACAAGACGCAAAAACTAAAGAAACACGTGCGAAAGTGAAAGAAGACGAAGAAGTTAAAGACAGACGTGTCAGGGAGAAGCGTGTTCGTACGAGAATGAGCTAGCAGGAAGTGGATGATTCATTTCTCGGAAAATTAGGGGTTGAACTGGTAGAGATTGCATGTGGAGGAAGAAAAAATAATCTATTCTTTAGCCTCCGCCGTCACGGCTCACTAGTTTCACGGAATGAATCTCTCGATCGAACATCATCATCGATTTTACATGCATGATAAGCGTGAAAATGTTTCTCTTTAAAATTTTTTTGTGAGTCCGGAATGAGCACGGATAATCCGAAAACCGGATAATCCGCGCACGGATAATAGAGAGTATACTGCATAAATGTGTAGGAAAGTTTTGCATTGTAGAGCGGGAAAAATATTCTTTCGAGAGCCTCCTTAAAGAATCTTTGGGAAAATGCAAAGTAAACAGCGAAAATCAGTAACATTCGCGAGTCGTCTAAAGACTGTTTCAAAAAATGCATGTAAGAATATTGATAGCTAATAAAAGAATTTATTAAAATGTTAATAAGTGGTAGTACTTGCAAACTTATTTTTATAATTTCCAATGAACAATTTTGGAAAACCTTGTCGAAAGAAAAGACTTCATGATTTAAAATTTTGTCTCTACTAACTGTATATATCTGTTTCGATTATCCGAGATGATTTCGGTCCCAATTAGCTCGGATAATCGAGCTTCCGCTGTATAATATTGTTACAAATGTCTTTCTGTGGGTGTATGGTGTAAACAGTCCAACATGCAGGATAATGGAGAATGAAGGTTTATTCACAAATGTGCATGAAAACACTTAGAACAGGTAACAGGAAACAATAGAAATTGCACAGATTAGCAACGTAAACAGACAACAATTAACAGTTCAGCACTTTGAGATTTAGCAACACAAACAATCAGCAAATCCCTATTAACGACAATGACAGCACTTTCAATAGCCCTCAGCTCACCGGCTTCTAGCTCGCACTGTAGACGAAACTCCCAAGTCGTTCTAGTGGATCAACACTACTCTCTCTGATTCGAACGCGGTCCTTATATACTCTCTCCGACAGGCCGTGACGTCACATGGAGTTTTCTCGTATATTCAAGCGTATTTCCTTTCCTAATGGAGATATCGAAAAAAGGGTCGCATTTTCTAGAATCATCTATTTGTCGCCAAGTCGCCAAAATGATCGCCAAGGTCAGGGGTTCCGGAATATTCTCTGCCCGTCACTCCATGCTTACCCCTGTAAAACTCCCTCCCCAACTATAAGATTAGCGAGGCAGGAAAGCGACATTACATCTTTGTAACAATATTAATCCTCTGATTCCTTAGGTCATCGAAATAAAGGGACCTCAAAATACGGGAACGTCCGAGCTCCTCTGTCAAAGATAAGGGAAATTCACTTTCCCCTTCAAAAACCACAATGACAGCTGGCATTGCAAGAAAACTCCCCTCTTCCCCAAACACATCTGGGCGAGCCACTCTAACGAAGAAAGCACGTGCCGCGGGTGTGAAAGCAATCACATTTAACGAAAGAGGGTGGAAATTTCAGAGTGACATTCGGACGGCTATCGTCTTTTGCTTGAAGGGACGTATGGAACAGTCCCGTATTGATAGAGTTAAAAGCCCAGTTAACCGAACTCTTGTTAACCGAAACCCGGGTTATCCGAAATGCCTCCGAAATCAGAAATCAAAAAAACACGTACTGTATTAGACGGAAATGATAACGATGGCGAGACTTTTTTTGTAACCATCTCCCCACTTTTTTCTTTTAAGCCTCACCAAGAAGGCCAGAATGCTAAAATTAAAATTAATGGGTATTAACAATATTAATTACAATATTTTTACCTGTGTCTGTCAGGGGCATTGCGCCCAACGTATGGTTAACTTTAATAAAGAACAAAAGGTATAGCCTACAAAGAGAGTTTTGAATTCGTTTTACACTTGAAACATTTCAGAATTACATGCTGGAATTAGATACAACATAGTAATATATATTCATGGCTTAACCGACAAAATCGTTATCCGAAACGGCTTTCCCTCTCTAGTTCGGTTAACAGGGCTTGTGCTGTTTTTATTTGCCTCCCTATCATATTTGACTCTAAAAAGTGCAATAAATTACTGCTAATTTGTCTTCACGTTGAATCGCCGAAGGTTGATACATGTATCTAGGGGTTGTTTACTTCCTCATCGTAACTCTAATGGTTACTGAGTAAGAGACTGCATGTAATATAAAAGAATAAAATTATTAAATTAACATGTTATTTTATTAAATAATTTTGTTCTAATGCTTGCATGTGAACCATAGAGTTCTGCATGGGACGAAAATTTATCGAACTGGATAGCGGAGTACAATGATAAGTGGCACTAGGGACAAGTGTTTCATTTACCCTCCTCGTCCTGATACATTTAAAATGCAAAATTTCGATGCAAATATTGTGCCTTCATGGCGTACTTCAAGAATGGCGCCTGAGGAGTTTTATATCTTTCTTTCCCACTCGCTACGCCACTATACGACTTTCGCTTGCAAACTTTAAAAAGTTTCATTTTTACCTTCTCCTATGCGAAGAATGCAGAGAAAGTATTAGAATCTTCAAAATCTACCAGCGAGGTTTTGATGAATCTTCACGTTTTAAACCTCCCTGAGTCTGAAAAATTTATTTTTGGAATTATATCTGTCTGTCGGTGTGATGTTTCTGTCTCTTGAAATAATGACGCCAGATTAAAAAATGTATAAATTTATTTAAACTTAGACAAACATAAGACAGACAACATCTCTACTAATAATAAAGGAGAATGTGTGTGTGTTGGCTCTCTACAGGCCAGACC
The DNA here is from genome assembly GCA_013235015.1 of Araneus ventricosus. NCBI lineage: Eukaryota > Metazoa > Arthropoda > Arachnida > Araneae > Araneidae > Araneus > Araneus ventricosus. The sequence goes on from BGPR01000131.1 coordinate 1,200,661, forward strand.
CCTGGACCCAGAGATACGAAATTTGGCACAAACATACTTCGGAGAGTGAGAATATGCACCTCGGAGCCCCCCGCTTTTTAAAAAATTTAATTAGAATTTTAATTAATCAAAAATTAAGCAAAATTTTGGTGTTCTCCTTAATAATTTTCGAAAACTTTGCAGCACAGAAATCATTTTACATCATCTGAAAGCGCAAAAAATTACCTTTTCAATTATACCAATTAAATTGCCGTACAGGTTTTTCTCTAATTTTAATAAATTTTTAAAAATATTTTTTGGCATAATTTACAACAATACTTTGTATTGTTGCAACGGAGTTCAAACCGTTTTCATTGTTTAACCAAAGATTGTTTTTGCTTGCTTCTCTTCCATTGTTGAAAGGTAAGGTGATATTTTAATGTTTAATGATATGTTTAAATCAGTATAATTTCGTCTAGCTAACATGCTGCTGGAAGTAAAATGTGCCGCGCCATTTTAAAGTTGAAATCAAAAATATATTTTCAAGAGGAATAAGAGAGTCAAGATGATGCCATTGTATGATGCATGACACAGACAGTTACTCGATTCCATTAGGGACGTTCATGCAGACAACGATCAGAATAGGTGGAAGGCTACTGAAAGAACATGGGTTAAATGTCTATCACGATTTGGAATATAAAATTACTTTGCTAAGGGAACCATGAAAATCAAATTATACACAAGAGATTCAATTGAAATTATATTCCCGGCGAACAAGCTGGTCGCCGAAGGCGGATAGTATGCAAATAAAGATAGTGCATTTTGTCCCACTGAGAAGCAAGAGCTATTACAACAAAGCTGACCACTAACGGGCCTCACAAAACACCTCTCTCCCTCGAGGTCGACGTCAAAACTGACTTGTTTACAAAAAGCAACCCTGCGCTAGGAAGGAATTGCGCCAAGCGTTCTGACATCGATAACGATAGCAAAGCATTACAGTCGGTCTATCTACCAATGTTTAAAACGCAAAAAGCTACTAGGAATTTGTTTTTACACCCAAACTATTTATTTCTATCAAGTCAAAATCTGTCTCCGGGAAGTCTGTGATGTTTGTATGTGAACACGACAACTCAAAAGCGCAAATAACTAGGTAGGTGAAATTTAGTATGGTTTTATAACTAGAATTGTAGATCTGTACCTAATTTTGGACGATTTCAGTCAAAGACCGGTGTGCTGTCTATTTGTCTACACGTGCGTATGTGAATGCAATGACTCAAAAAGCAACAGGCCTGATGGTGAATTTGGGTAAATGATCTTTACGTACAAATTGTAGAACTTCATCAAATTTTTCACCCTATCGTCGACTTGAAGAGGTCCAAAATATATATAAACACGCCGTCTAGTGTAAGCGTATGACAAAATAGAGAGGATAATAATGCTGCTTTTTTCAGACTTCTCATCCATCCATGAAACAATGTTATATAAACACTGAACATGAACAACACTGAACAATGGTATAGCAAAATGGAACAATGTTATATCAATACTGAACATAAACAATAATGAACAACGGTAAGTAACATGAAACAATGTTATATCAATACTGAACTTAAACAATATTGAATAATGGTATAGCAACATGAAACAATGTGTTATGTCAATACTGAACATAACAATATTGAACAAAATTATTGGAAACATAAAACAATGTTATATCAATACTGAACATAAACAATATTGAACAATGGTATAGCAACATGAAACAACGTTATTACAACATGTATGCTAAACATGCGTAATTATTAGCTTACAAGATCTCAAAAAGAATATTTTAAAATCTTATGATCAAAGAAAGACATTTATTCATAAAATTAACTCTAAATCTTTAGCTTTACCTCCTGCCATTTATATTTTCACGGCTTATTTTATCACCACATTATCATAAACCGTTTTGTAAAAATGAAACATAGCGACAATGTCCGACACGGTCGATTTCTTTTGAATGGCGAAAGTGCTGAAAATGAAATTCACTTTCTACTTTTTTTTTTCTAAGCATGGAATGGCAGCACTATTATTAGCAGAAAGACACATTTTTAATCTTATTTATTTTCCTCTTCAAAACGTGCCGAAAAGTTGAATTAAGTTGTAGATTTCTTTTCGTAAGTGTAGTAATTATTACCTTCTTAAGTGAACTGCTGATTAGGGTTAGTTTTGAATGTAACAAAGAAAAGATGCCATTTCGGCGTCAAATATAGAATACGTGCTGAAAATAGTTAAAAGTTTTAATGAATGTTCTTTGTTAAGTTCTGTATGTTTAATTAACTGAAACTCTGAGTTAAAATCTTCGTTTTATTCTTTGGTAAATTATTTTCTTTTCAAGTAAAAACGGAATATCAGACGATATTTTTCCTTCTGGAAATTTTACTTTGCTTATAAAAGAATGTTTATTTAATATAAAGATTGTAAAAGATAATACGTTTTCAATATCAGATTAACTTTCATTATGGCGAACATTTAGCACTTTTTCCCGCTCTTTATCTTGGTAATAATATAATTTATTTTATACGAAGCGTTAATAATCTCAAAGATCTTAGTTATCTTTACCATTAGGCCTCTTATTAAAGATGTGATAATTACCAGAAATGTTCAATTAACCTCCGTCTCTTACAATAATTTTCATCCTTAAATGGTTGTAATATATCTCGCATAATTAAAACTATTCTATGAAATGTTTATCCGGTGTTGATATTTTTTCCATTATAACTATGATAATTAGTCCTAATGAGAATGTTAATGAGTATTCTTCAAGATAAATTCGAATTGTAATTCATTTAAAACAGCGAATATATGCAGATTGCATACGTATCTATTAAATGCTGCGAATAAGGGAAGGTTAAAGAAATGTTTATTTTAAATATTCTTTCACTGATATTGCTGTTTTTCATCTGGTTTATTTTTACATATAGTTTCATTAGTTTGCTCTGAGCTCTAGATGCATTATTTACAATTTGGAATGATTAAGTGTTTTAATTAAAAGTAAGAACAGTCAGTTTACCTCTGTGGCCGACAATACTGTTTTCCTGAAAATAATTTAAAATTACGTTAACTCATTTATTTCCTTTCGGCGCTGTTATCGCTTTCACCAAGGCAACAAGTCAATTATGCCACACTTTTACAAAAGAGTTTTAGTTATTTGACACATCCTCAAAACTAATTGAGTTTTAATTCAAAACTGCCACCATAGTCGGTGACAACTGAGGTTGACAGTAAACAAAAACTTAAGAGCGGTCGTATTACCGGTGAGTGACGTAATTTGTGTTTCTACGCGCCTTATGACTGTAGAAACAGCTTCATAACAAATACGACTTTCGTCTTACACATTTAGTTTTATTACGCAGCATTATTGGTGTTGAAAACTAATTCTTGATCAAGTATATTATTTATAATTTGTGAAGCCATTATAATTATATTCAAACCTATTTGACAGAGTTTGGAAGTTTCAAGATGACCAATTACTTCCACTTTTTATCATGTTCTATAAAGTTTAAGTGTTCTGCATTTTTACTTTCTCGTATACGACGTATACAAAGAGAAAGTACTGTAATCGTCAAAAAATTCAAACTCGAGATTTCGACGAATTTCCACGTTTTAGACCTCCTTGAGTCCGAAAAACACAATTTTGGAATTATGTCTGTGCATCTGTGAACACGATAACTTAAAAACTGTTAAAGCTAGGGAATGAAATTTGGTATGTGATCATTACACCTAATTTGTAGGTTTCTATCAAATTTTGGACAAATTGGCTCGTGTTCATGCGAACACGGTAACTCAAAAACCTAAATAACTGAGAACTATAAAATTTGGTACACAGTTTTATCATCAGGAATGTAGATCCGTATCAAATTTTGGACTAAATCCGTCGAAAGGGTGACTGTCTGTCGGTCTGTATAATCTCATACTTGTGTACACGATAACTCATTAACACAAAGACTTAGATAAATCAAATTTGGTGTGTGGTTCGGAAAGAGCTCGTAATTTTGATTTGTTCCCGAACCGGCATCCCCTTTCCAAGCTTCCAGGCCACACCAGCGGGAGGACGTTTAACTTATAAGATTAGTTTTAGCATGCGCGATGTCCGCATACACGGTGGTTCTTCGATGGAAATGGGTTTCGAACTTGGAACCCTCCGCCCCCGAAGTCGAACCCTTAACACCACGCCCCTGAATATTGACAAGAAAACCTCGGCCATATTACGAAGATATAAGCAAGATTAAAGTGATACTTTTGAGTATCGTCGGGATATAAAGGATTAAAGGAACATCGATCACATGAACGCTTAGCATCTAACGATGGAAATACTAGACTTCAATTTTTCATTTTAATTTAATTTCATAAAGGATTAAAGAAAAATTGCTCATATGAAGGTTTAACATCTAACGATGGAAATACTAGACTTCAAATTTGCATTTTCATTTT
>BGPR01000131.1:1205104-1257469 GCA_013235015.1 Araneus ventricosus
GAGATTTAATTGCGTAACGGTTAATGCAACTATCTAAAGTTTTTCTCTATTAATTGCTCTGTGTAATACATCTCTATTAATTGTAAATTTGTAACGTTAAGTGTAATTAACATAATTTCTCAAGAGCTATCTGATGTCATACCCCTTATTTTTGTGATGATAGATCAGAAAGCATATTGAAAGGCTTCCATAATCAGCATCACAAAATAAAGTTGTAGTTGATGCTTTCTAGAATAACATAGAATCTAGGTACATTGCAAAGACATAAATCTCGTTGTTGGGTTAAGAGGACACATTACCTTCTGAAAATATTTTTTATTTGAAGTATTATTAAAAAAGTTTTTATACTATTAAAACATATCAATCATATAATGTCATCTTAGAAAACATTCATTTTTATCTGTTTGTTCGGTTAAAATTTAGATTTTTTAAAGACACAAATTCAATTTTTAAAATTCCCTACATAATTTTTCAAATATGAATATTTTTGCTCCAAATTTTATTTTCAGATTCATTAAAATATATTATACAAAACTGTGCATGGATTTTAAGGTGCATCTAATATTCGCTTAAATATAGATTTTTAACTGTTTTATGTGGTGAAAAATGAGGAAATTTAGCATTAACTCAATTTACTTCTTGTATATAAAAAAACTAGGCAGCTGAATGCTTGTCAGTTTTATCATATGCATAATCTATAAACAAGTAAAAAAAGTTTAAAAGCTTTATCTAAAAAGGGAAAAAAGCCTTATCATTTTGAAAACATGAAAGCGAAGAAAAGGACAACATGGAGAGAAAGCCTGGTAAAGTTGTCATTTGCTCATGTTTATCATTGGTCATCATAAGTAAGAGCCTAAATAACTTCTATAATATAAGAGGTAAAAATTTGAAATTTTGATGCAATAAGTAGAATGATGAGATAAACAAAACAAGCCAATAAAATAAAAATTGATATTTTGGCCATTTTTTGGGTAATGTGTCCTCCTAAGAGAAAGTGTACTGTATAAAGTATAGGAAAGTAATATTTATTTCGAGAGAGAAATTACAAACCTACACAGTGACATTGCGAGGGCCCTAGGTGTTAGTTTGGGATGGGGGGATGATTTGGATAAAATATTTTTTGAGTTTATTCCATGAAGCATGAAAACCAAATTTAAAGATGAGAAGGTAAAATTAATGTACCATGAGTGCCATTTGCACCCGCTACGGCAAAGAAACAAAACAAAGCAATATTTCCCGAACAAGAGTTTATAATTCTAAAAATGGTATTAAAAATAGCATTTCACAATCACAAGCGGCAACAAAAAATTGAGATAAAAAAATAGCACACTACAAAATAGCATGCAAAATAATATCTATTGCAACTTTTTTTTAGTGACATCACGGCAAATAAAAAAAGGAAAGAAAGAAACCTCTGCTTTGAATTGAATCACATGCAAAATGGGAAGTATTTTTGATATCGATCAACAGAGGTTTCAATCAATATCACTACTACTTATACAACAGCATTTGGGCCAAATCAACATAAAAACCCAAGTGTAATTGTGTGAGTCACTAATTATTCACGTCATGCAACATAGTAATGACGCGAGTAGGGCATTCACATTTTCCATTACATAATTTACAAAAAAGAAGAAACAAATTTAAAAAATCTCCCAAATAAATGTCCGAAAACAAAAACACGCACAATTTTTCTATTTCTTTTAAATCCCAAAAGCACTTTTGCGTATTTTGAGAGACACAACTTATTTAGTCAAAGTGACTAGAAGACATTATTTATTGACATGAGTCATGCCATTACCCCGCAATTTACGACACGATCCTCTAGAGTACTTCGAATAGACCCCAAAGGGTCGATATAACCACTTAGGGGGGCATTTATTGCTTTCGAATAAATTGCGTGGATGGAAACTTAGAAGTCAATAAATGGCGCATAGTGACTAATCCCAAACAATCGCAATTGCAAATCTCTGCTATGCAGCTTTTGCGATGACAGATGTGGTTCATGTGCACTGTTTTACCGCAAATCTTCACAAAAGAGCAAGAATTAGTAACTTCTATGAGTAAGCAACCAGTCACCGCAAAATAAGAACATTGTTAGGAATACAGAAAGCAGTGACTTTTCTTCATAAACAATACGTCAGGCCTGCTGCTCTCAGGTAACCTTGAGGCAGACATTGGCGGTAAAGATTTCAAGAGAAAAAAACAGTTATGTTTTTATGGTCTCGATTGCAGGATTCTTATTTTTCAGGCTTGATTTAGTTTACGGAAAACAAAATAGTACAAATAAATACGATATTAATGAAACATTTTTAAGGACTAGTTGATTAAATTGAGAATTAACTAGAGTCATCAGGACTATACCTTCTGATTCGGTTTAGAGTAGATACGAAAGCTACTATTTTGGGACGTTTAAACATCCGATTAATTCAATATAATGACTTTTTCCATCAAGCGAATTGTAAATTAATAATAATAAATGTAAAAACTAATTAGATTATTCTAATAATTATTATACTAATTACGGTAATTTGTTTTAAAGTGTTTCACTAAAATTTACTAAATAACTGCATTAAATTATTTGTAACTTATTAACTTTTAAATCGTTTTTTCATTTTTCGACAAGCGTATATAACTGAGACAGTAAAAAAATACCCCTTAAAAGCAGGATAGTGAAACATGCTTTATGTTTAAAAAAAGGATAAAGAAAAGAAGATAATAATCTAAGAAATAAAAGAATATGATAAGGGTGACTATAAATATAAATAATTACTTTTTCATATTCAATTAGAGAGACTATAAACATAAATAGTCGCCCTCGCATTTTTAATAGAGACTGACTATAAACGTAAAAATAATAGCTCGTATTTTTTATAGAGACTATATGTTAACAAAAATCATTATCGCTCATTTATAAGTAGAGATACTGATTATAAACATAAATAGGTACTCACGCATTTTTAATGGAGATTAACTATAAAAATAAATAATTATCGCATCATTTAATTAGTTAAGTAAAAATGAGAGGGTAAATGTTTATGTTTACAGTGGTCTCCATTCATAATAATATCTACCCTGTGTATAGTTCTGAATATGATTATAGTGTATTAAGAAATAAATAATATTCTTGAACAGAGAATTTTTATAACCAGTAATACCAGTACAACACCAGTAATCGATATTCTAGGCAATCTCTATTTACGAGGAAAGTTGTTTAATTTCATAGAAGTTTTTCTATGCCATTTAGAAGCATAGAGACACGAATGACACTCTGCATCAGTAATTTGGTTGATCATATATTTCTACGTAATGTCAACTTGAATTGCCATTGACAATAGACTAAGGATTCCATATACTATGGGTTGTGCCCCAAAATGAGGTCATGTCAAAGAATTTTGACTATAAAATTTTTTGACAGCACATGCTTTCATCTATATTAATTACGGTAATTTGTTTTAAAGTGTTTTATTAAATTTACTAAAAATAACTGCATCAAATTAATTTTAATTTATTAATTTTTAAATCGCTCTTTTAATTTTTCTGCAAGTGTATAGAAATGAGACAGTGAAAAAAATACCCCTCAAAAGTAGGATAGTGAAACCTGTTTTATGTTAGAAAAGGATCAAGAAAAGAAAGAAAGAAAGAAAAAATAAATAAATAAACTTCGATTTAGAGTAGATACCCTTGATTAAATTATATATTGCAAGAAAATCCCCAAATTATGATCTCAGTTAAAATTTTAGTTTCTTCCGTCCATCGTTCTGTCTTCATAGCAACAGAAAACTTTTAATATTTTTAAAAATTAATAATTTTGGGACCTTTTATTATCCGATTAATTCAGTATTATAACTTTTTCCATCAAACGGCTTGTAAATTAATAATACTAAACGTAAAAAAATTAATTTTCTTTCTATGCAGATTCTAGAATTTTTAAAGTGACATTTCAGAAGTAAAACTAAGAAAAGAAAGAGAGTTCAGATAAAAAAATTATTGAACTGCTTACAGGGGAATGATTTTTAGTTTAAAATGAATTATTATATTAAAATGAAATATAAAAGAAAATATATGCTTTGGATTACAAATTAAAATAATTCTAAACTTTATAATTATAACTTTACAATTGGGAAAATTTCAATTTGTTTCTTATGCAGTTTTCGCTTTGAAACATTACATCAATTAAGTGTATCTGTAAAATATAATTTATTGTAACGTTCATTAAAAGAGTTAATTCGTTTTCAGGAGATAAACGTCAAATGCGCCATGCCAATTTAATTTTGGAATCCATAAAGCAGTTGCTGGAGGAAAAAGTACGTGACGTCACAGCACAACGTTAAGTTGTGTTTTACATGTGACTAAGATGCCACATGAACACCATTATCTATATACAATATAAAAGATGAAAGTATGTATGTGTGTGTGTGTTTGTTCGTTTTTTGGTTCTTTATGCACGTCCACACCGTTGAACTTACGACGACAAAATTTAGCACAGTGATGGATTAGCACAAGAGGGAACTAACGCTGTAAAAATTATTTTAAAATTCGAATTAGAATCTTATTTATTTAATTAATTAACTAAAATTAAGGTATGTTTAGACGTTTACCCCCATAACTTTGGAATAACCTATGGTACGAAAATTATTTTTACATCTCCTTAAAGAGCAAAAAATTATATTTTTAAAAATACCAATTTAATTGTTGTACAATTTTTTCTCTAACTGTAATTAACGGTTCAAAATTCATTTTAAACTCAAATTACAACAATGCTTTTATTTTATAAAATAAAATTAAAACTAATATATTGTTTCATCAAATCCTTTATACACGTGTTTTTACCACTATTAAAGCTAAGAAAATATTGCTTTTTTTGGTCAAGGTAGACTTCTTACTTCCGCTGTTATTTCGTAGCATGCACTTAACTTCCGTTTTTATTTTGCAGCTTTTAATATGCACTCAAATATCCAATGACGTTAGTTTAGTTACTACACGATGTGAGTTTCAGTTTGACTTGATTTATAGTATTCATGGAGAGTATTTATATTTAGTTTTTATTCCCCTAACTGAGGTTAAAAGTAACTGAGGCAAAATTCTTTCGAGTGAGAATTGTTCTCGAACGATTTTGACTTTCTTTATCTGATCCATAAAACATTTTATTTAGAAGCTTCTCAGTAACCAAATTATACAGTGTAAGTATATTTGTAAAACTGTATTAGTTATTTAACTATATATTGTTTAAAATAAATGTTCTTTTTTTAAATTTTCTCGCATTTTTCATTCAAACCATACTGTTATAAGATGATAAAAAGGCTATATTTGAAAATTTTAATTCAACTAGAAAAGATTGAAAGAAGATTTACGCTTGTTGGGGGAAGTTGGTGACAATATTTTTAGAAAAAAAAAAAAAAAAAACAGGAGGCCGGTATATGAAAAAATATGGATCCCGAGCAACGCCGGGTTTTCAGCTATTTACTTATAAACCAGTTAAATTATTACATGCTGAAAGAGTTCTTGACTTACACTTCAATGGCATCCACTATCGGTTAAACCCTGAATATTTCGTAAGTTCTGTTTAATTTAGAAACATCGGTATCCGACAAATGCAAGCTGATTTACAACTGAATAATCAGTTAACTTATCGATGAGTCAATAAGATATTTCATCTGAACGAACAGCCGACGTGCCATAAAATGTCAGTATTAGCTTTGAATGTCGTGACAAGCTTATCATGTCGATGATAAAAGTTTACTTTGAAATTGAACTTGAATAAAAATGTATGTCTTTGTCGGAATGCGGTAGTGAGTCATTTATTTTGGGTTTATTGTTTCTGCAAGAAATATTTAATAGTTTCAAAACGGATTAAAAATTAAGTAATGAAAATGTAATAATCTAAAAGTTCTTTGAATAAAAATTTTCATTTGAAAATTTTCTTTTCCTTGTAAACAAAAGGATACTATAGTCTAATCTGTGGATGGCAAAGAACCCTCGAAATAGGAAAATTCCAACAATTACAAACGGTATTGTGGAACTTGCGCACAGCCTCATTAGCGCTAAGTCATTAAATAGTGTCCTTTGCGCACAAGCGTTGGAAAGGTTGCAGTATTGTAAACTTTATCGATGTCTATATAATATGATTTGGCGTGGCTTTAGCGCATTGAAAACCTTTGGCATATAACAATCAATAAATGTCAGTGCCCCCTGCTTCAACGATGCTTCCGTGGGAAAATGCTAAGGACGTTGATAACTGTTATTCTCAAACAAATAACTAATACCGATATAATTTAAATTAAAATATAAATAATCGATATAAGTTAATAGTAATGTTAAATAAATTGAAAATACATGAATAGGATAAAAAAAGAATTTCTTTTCAACAAAATTGATTGATAAAGGAACTCGTTTACAAATTTACTCTGCAAAAGTTATAAAAATGATAATTTTGATGTAACTCGGTTTATATTGCATCATTTTTTCGTACAATTTTCAGTCTGTGGTTTTCAATAATTTTAAAACTATTGCTCTTACTTAAAAATTTATATAAAAGCAAAGGAGAAGGAAAAAAAACCTGACACACGGATCACTATCAAATCAAAGAATGAAACTTTAAAAAATGTTCCTCGGATTTCTCGGTAGAGGTAAGGGTAATTATCAATTTTGCCTTGGGAAAGTGGTAATTATCCCATAGAAAAGAACCCCCTGATTTCATCAATCACTCTCTTATAACAACGACAAGTATGCATTATCTATTGCCCCTCTAGATATTTGCCAAGTTTTTCTGCCAAAGGTAATTAAATCCAGTAAACCTACAATGTGTGCGGAAATTCCACTAGTTAATGATGTGCGGAAATGCGCCTGTGCGCATCGGACATAGAACCATTACAAACAATCACTTTCGAGTCACAAAAAGAATCGTAATAGTATACAAAGTTTTCAGATAATTGATCTAGTGAGGATCCGGGGTCTACTGGCTATTGGCCCCCCCCCCACAGAGCCGCCAAATTCTGATTTAATTTAACATCATTACAAACGTTTTTTCTTAATTTCTCTGTTAAAACGTTTCAACATTGCTTTCTAGCTTGAAAGGCTCGAAAATTTTGCTACTTTTGTAGTCATTCCACTTGTACTTGTAGCATTGACGCGGTCGAAGACATTTTTTGGCTAGTTATTTCATCGTCATTTTTATTAAATTATCGAAAGCATTATATTGTTCTTTATGATTCTTATTGTCAGGTGAGTAAAGTCTGTAAAGTTAAAAGAGTTTTGGTTTACTTTGAAATGCCTTGAAGTTTGACATTCATCACGACGATACAAAGCTTTTATGACCTCAGCTCCCCCCCTCTCCCCCAGACCGGAATCCTAGATTCGCCACTGATTGATTCGATTCATGATAACTTGATTCACGTGAAATGTGTAGCGTCGCCTTCATGTTGGAATCCATTGCATATTTTGCTGAAGGAAAAAGAGGAAAAAGGACGTGACGTCGAAGTGGAACGTGAGAGAACGTTCTTTAAGTATTATATGACATGCGAAATTATGTTTGTGAAATGACTGTTATGAAAAGCGAGTTGATTCCATTGAATCATGTTTTCACACTCTTCAAATAAAGCTTTACTACTTATTCAATGCCTGCAATTATTTTCGAATTTATTTTAGCTACTACACAGCATTTTGTTACGGTTTAATTTTTGATGGTATTTTCATTTGTTAAAAGAATGGAAACAACTTGCTGACTCGAAAATGTATTTCGAATATTAAATTCATAAATTATATTTCCTCATTTTATTTACACAATTTGAAACTATAAAAAATATTTATATCATATCAAAACTTTTTAAAGAGACCTTAATATGCCATGCTAAACCGCTGTGTTCAGTTAAGAATGAGAAAAATTTAAAGTAATGCTTTCACGCGTTTATTTTCTATTTTAACACATATACTTTTAATTTTATCAAACTGTACAACAGTTTAGGGTTCGAGTAGAAAAATTTTATTTCTAATGTAAAACTGAGATAATAAAATACACACTTTTTTATATTTTGAGCCATTTTCTTTCCTTCTCAGTAATAAATTTAATAAAAACAATTTTTAAAAATATACTTTTATTAATTCACAAAAGGGGTAGAACGTTTATTATTTTAATTATTTTCTAATTAATTTAATTTTTAGTCGTTAATTTATAATTCATTAATATATAGTGATAATGGAATCTTGAATTTAATTCTTTTTCAAATTCATTACCAGGTGTGTCACTCGTATTGAATAAAAATTTAATTAAATTAATCGATTAACTAATAATTAAACTCTGAACCTTACAGTGTCTTTTAATGCTTTTAAAAATGTAATTTACGGCTCTGTAAAACTGATTTCATTACTGCAATAACTTCACTTAGAAAATTTCGATTTTACTAACTTCTTGTAGTCTATCTGAGTTAGCAAGAAAGCGAATCCTCTATGCAACAAATTGTGTAACTACTGCATGCAAATCTGAGAAAAGAGAAAAAAATTATTAAAATTAGATTTCGCATCGAATTCTCTGAACCATATAGGTCGTTAATATATTGTTTGACAAAGGCGCGCAGTATAATTCATGCGAATTCCACGAATTTTTTCATCGTTTTTCAAAGGCACTCAGACTTTACATAACTTTCCACTATCTTTCCCCGGACACGATGCTTGTCACGTTTACAATTGCACACTCATCGTACGACAGAAATACTACTCCTACCGATCTTAAGCATTCCACAATGAACGCAATCAACCGCACTTACTCATACTCCGTGTAAATTTTGAGCGTTGCGTAGCCGCACACACTGTAATTCTTCCAGCAGTGGATTGGCGTATAATCGCCAGTTTGGCGTCGTTCAGATTTTATTTTTGGCGACTGACTTCACTTCTCTTAAATTGAACATGACGCAATATTTGTTTCTTAACAACTGCAGGAAACGAACTGTTATCACAGTATTCGGTGCTTTATTTTGTTTAATCTTTTGAAATGATAATGAGTGGCTAAAAACAGAAAAGCTGTACTTGAAATTCACGGTTTAATTAGTATTTCTTGTTTTGTATATTTTATGAAGGAATGCTAAATAAGCAGTTGCACAATGCTTGTCTGGTCATAATTATATTTTGCGAAGAATTCGGTATTTGATTATGCAAATAAATTGAAGGTTGTTTGTTCTCATAATCCCTGATGTATTCTGACCTTCATTGTAATATGTTTTATGGCTACTCGAGTTCTTTTTTTATCTTTTTAAACCAATGAATAAATTAATGTCAAACATAGTAACTTTATCATAAAAGAAGATAACCTTTTTTAATCTTTTAAATAGTTTCGTCATATTCAATGATTTGTAAAATTTATGTAACATTTACAACCCTGAAGATCAGTTTGTGAATGTCTGTGACATTTATTATGGAAATTCAGGAAGATCTTTTCTGTATTTTATTTATTTAAATATGTTGCGCTCCTTTTACTTTATTATTTAAAAACTGAACATTTTTTGATTTTAAAGCTACAGGAATGTTGAAATGGTTAAGGGATGCAAAGAGAACACACAATTGATATTGCAATATTTTAATCCTAAAAATTTGAAAATTTTCATTTTTTCTCCATTTATTTATAATAAATTAATATAAAAGCTCTGAATACACATCTATTTAAAACTAATTTTCCTTTAGCCTTATTAAAAATGCGTTTAGTTTGAAACTTGTTGGAAACCTTTTACAATTAAATGACTATTTTTATGTATTGCACCCAAAATTCATGGTATTAAGAATTACGAAATTATCTTTGCATTTGGAAACACGAATGTAATTTTAAATTGTTCTGAAAATTGGAAACTGTTTTGCATTTCTTCCATCTCTAAATGTGTTCTTTGGTGTTTGTTATTGATCAATTAAAATTCCATTGCAGTGCGATTTTTTTTTGTTCATAGTTTAGAGAATGTTCTGAATGTCAATAAAAACTTCATAAATAAAGACAGTTTGAAGTAATTTAATCCTAAGACATTAAGTAAAATCTGGTGAGATAAATTGTTCTTTTTACATGGATGCATAAGCCTGACTCAAACAAATATGAGTTATTGTATCTTGTGATAAAAATAGTTGGAAAAATCATTAAATCATATGAATTAGAATTAGCCAGTCACTGATGAAAAACTATACTAACTGCTATAAACTATGCTATAAACGTAGCATTAAACATAAAGAAAAAAAAAGTTGAATGGATTAAATTTTTTGCAATTTTTCAATTTGTGACCACTTTCCGACTGAAGAATCTTGTCGAATTTGATAAGTAGCAACCACATCGATTTTTTTTTTACGTAAATTCAAGAAAAAATTTGTATTAAAAAGTCGTGAAGCATTAGTCATAATAAATGATTATTATTTTTTGATAAAGTTTAATACATTTTACTGAAATATTCTCACTAATATGGTTTACTTGAACATATTTGATAACAATAATGGAGAGACTAAAAAAAACACGAGTTTTCGATGTTAAAATCTTACAATATGAGAAAAGTAAATAATTATGAAAAAATTGGTTATTAATTATTTAATTATAAAAAGTTATAAATTATCTGAGAATAGTAATTTTCAAGTAAAAAATATAATATATACATATTCATAAAATAAATGAAGCAATTCCAAGCAAAAGTTTTATTTAAAAGATAACCACCATTTTTTTTTAATCGTTAGAGAAACAATATTATAAATATACCTAACGGTAACTTATAAGTACCGAAAGAAATGCATACTCAAATTTATACACGGAATGTTTCTGTACAGATTTCACTTCGTTCTGAATCCAGAAAAATCATTGATTCGTCATGATTTGTTGTGATTGGCATCTGGTTAATTTCCCGAAAAGTGAAACTAAGCATAAAGATCGATTCGAAAATAATTTAAACATGAAAGATCTGATGTTTAGTGCTAAATTTTATGACGTACGTCTAAAAATATCTTTTGGAATGGCCATTCCCCTCTAAATAGTAAGAACTGATTTCAAATGTATTCATCTTTTAAAAACATGAAAAGCGGAATCTTTTTACATAAAATCAAAAATGTAAATTATCCGAGTTAAAATGGTTAATCTCAGTTATACTCATTCAGTACTTTGAATTAAAAATGTAGTGATTGCGCGCAATCTAAGACGCTGGTTGTGAGCAAATGTAAGCGTTATCGACAAAATCTCAAAAATATATACATAAATAATTAAAATAAAGCAATGACAAAAATAACTGCTTAAAAAAATTTAAAAACTAGGAAAAGATTAAAAAAAGCATAAATAATATATTTTGCTATAGTTTCTACCTTTTTCCACACTACAGGCTGATTCCCTCGCATTGGCCATATTAGAGTGTCGATATATTTTGTATAATTAAGTTGGAAAGAAGAATACCTCAGAAGCTAACTTTGAAAAAAAAATTAAACCGAAGTAATCTTCTTTAATATGAACTATTTATTGATAAGTGGAAAACGGGACAATCCGGGACAGTGGCGAATCCAGGGGGGGGGGGCTATAGGGCTGCAGCCCCCCAGAGCTAAATTTAAAATCACTACAATTGTTTGTTCTTAATTTTCACTTAAAAAAAATAATACCATCGTGACAACATTGTTTTCTGGCTTGAGAGGCTCGAAAATTTTCCTACTTTTCTACTCATTCCACTTGTACTTGTAGCGCTGATGTAGTCTAAAACATTTTTAGGCTAGTTATTTCATTGTATTTTTTAATAAATTATCGAAAGTTTTGTAGTGTTCTTTATGATTGTTATTGTCAGGTGAGGAAAGTCTGTAAAGTTAAAGTGTTTTGGTTCACATAAGCCATGAAATTTGACATCCGACACTACGATACAAAATTTTTATGACCTCAGTCTCCCCCCCCGCAAAACCCGAATCCATGATTCGCCACTGACCCGGGATATTAAATTCAAATACGGGACAAAGAATCGAAAATTAGGACCATTTCGGTTAATCCGAGACTTATAAGCATAGCAAAAATTGGGAATTTAAAGGCAACTTCTTATGTAAGCTTTAAAAAATTATATAAATATAATTAATTTTTAGCTATTTAGTACATGGAAGTCAAGTTCAGGATAATTTTACGTATAAGTAAATAGCTCTTATTAAAAAAGAACGGGAGAAATCCGGACAAACAGGCAGATAGTTCATCCTGGCATTAAACTCCCATGACTCTTCCTAATCTTTTTACACGCTTTTATTCAACTTGACTCGTTTCAAATGATGATTTGAAACGAGTCGATTTTTCTTTTGTTTGTAAAGATGGAATTTTATAATCGATTTTTAAGTCATTTCTAGGGGTGACAGAGTTCTAAAATTCGTTGTGTGTTTCCGATGAGAGTTCACTATTTTAATATTTTTAAAAATTAAATATCGATTAATCGCTTAATATTTTAAAAAAATTCTTTCAATCCAAGAGACGCCGTCTGCTAGCGAAGTTGAAAAAATTTATTACAATATTCCATAATAGTTATTATGACGGATCATGAAATATATTAAAAACAAGTATAAGTAATAAAAATAATTTTTTTGAAAAAACTCGTTTCTATTAGAGTACCAAAATATAGAAATAAAGATTTTTTTAAACAAGAATCTGAAGATCAAAATAAAGGCCAACTTTTCTATAAACAAATATTATTTCCTACGTTATTACTGAGCTATTAAATTTATTTTTCATTTTATTATATATTTTAAAATAATTTTTATAGTAAAATAATAAAAATAATTATATTTTGTATTTATTAGTTTTAAGAAATTAACCAGGAGTCAGCCACAAAAATTTTGGTTGATAATGAATATCGTCTGGTACCGATATTCTCCATCCAAAATCCATTTTTGTGTGTGAAGTTGTGTAACCCAACTCCTATTGTCTTTATTTTTACTTTCTCGTATACGAAGCATACAAAGCGAAAGTATTGTAATCGTCAAAAAATTCGAACAAGAGATTTTGACGAATCTCCACGTTTTAGACCTCTCTGTTTCCGAAAAATGCAATTTTGGAATATGTCTGTCTGTGTGTCTGTGAACATGATAACTCGAAAACTATTAGAGCTACAGGGATGAAATTTGGTATGTGGTCTTTAAACATAATTTGTAGGTTTCTATCAAATTTTGGACAAAATCCGTCCACGAGAAGTCTGTCTGTATGTCCATGTTAATGTGAACGTGATAACTCACAAACTTAAATAAGTAGGTGGATAAAATTTGGTACACATTTTTATCATCAGGAATGTAGGTTTGTATAAAATTTTGGACCAAATCCGTCTGAGGGTTGACTGTCTGTATAATCGCATACTTTTGAACGCAACAACTTCTTTAAAAAATTACTTTGACAAATGAAATTTGGTATGTGGCCTTCTTACCTTATTGGTAGATTTTTGTCCAATTTGTGTGTCAATCGGTTAAAAAAAAGGCTGTCAAATTGCAAATTTCGTTTTCTTTATCTTACACCCAGCCCTATTGGTAATCAAGCCGACTTCTAATTTACTTCCGTGTGGGACGACCTTCGGAAATCATGCTTTGACGTTTCGCTTATTTTTTTTTCTCCACTGCTTTAGGTGGTGGTGTTCGTTTTACTGCCTTTTAGCTTATTTTTTTCTCTACATGTGTTAGGAGCTTACGAGAAAGTTTAGGGGAGACCACTCCTGCTGGTTTGCTCTTCCTACCTTCATGAATGTGTATTCATGAAGATTAAATAAGATCATTCTTTTTAAAGATTAAATAGCTGCTTGGAATAAACTTCTTTCGTTTTACGTGAATATGTATACGCATTGTGTTTTGATATCCTGCGATTTTCTTTTCCGGGAAAACTAATCTGTTAAGGTAAGAGGAAATGAAGAATCTACGTTTTCTAATATTTCCTCTGTCATGCATTTGCATCTAAGCGAAGTGCTGAAAACAAAACAGCGGCTCCTGTGTTCCTGAAGAAATTTACGATGTTTTCCGCAAACAGTAAGCAGATAGTCATTTTAGTTAACGTCATGAATAAAACATACGAATTAGATAGATATCATCATATTTTAAAGCAATAAACAAGAGGAGGCGACAAACCAACCTACTGACTGACTGACGGACAAAGCAGTGGCAAGTGGTGCAACGAATCCAGTTTAGCGATTCCATCAAACCGAATCCTTACACTAAATTATTGTTTACACATTTTTAAAAGCGGAAGGAAGCAATCTCATGATTGTGGAACGCCAAGGACGAATCGCTGAAGTGAATGTCATAAAAAAACAATTTGATAGGCTTTTCGGACAAAACCCTGCCAGGTGTAAAAAAATTATTATGTTGCGTGTGCGCGAAGAAAACGACAAATAAAAATTGACATTTTCAGAAGAACAACTGACGGATTTCCATTGCTTTTAAATCATCTGTCCATCTTGGAGCAAACGATTTTTAGACTTTTCTGAAGGCCAGTACTAGATAGAATGCTTATTCTTCCAGATAGATGAAGGTTTTCCATTCGAATGTTTTTTTTATTGCATTTCGAATATAGGTTTATTTCTGCGTTTTAGTGAATAGACAAATTCTAATAAACGCCGTTTACGCTACTGTTTATATCAAGGATAAGTGCAATGGTATTTTAATAAGTATTAAGACTATGAAAATTACCACAAGTCGTTTAAATTGATGAAAATATCTATGTATTTTAATAAATTCTTAAAATATAAAGTATTTGTGTGTGTGTGTGTCCATGAAGTAAAAATCTTTTCTTAAAGCTGAGTAAAATAAAAGAGAAGAATGTTTTAAATCCACATTTTATAATGATTAACAGGAAACATGTTTGCCTTTCTCTCTGCTGGCTCATCAACTGTAGCTGTAACTATTCGGGAGACATTAAGTTACATACGCAAGCGACAATATCATCTATCCTATTAAAATTCGAAGGTAAACAAACGTATGTATGTATGTATGTATGTCCGGCTATCTTCCCACGAACCGCTGAACGGAGAAGCACGCGGAAAGTACCAAAAGATGGGGAATAATCCAAGGAATCCATTTAGGCCAATTAAATTCCGAAATTACAATTAGTTAAAAAGATATTAATTAAAAACGTCAAAATGAATGAATTGACGTGCTGCCATCTATTGGCAGAATGGTGAATTCATTCACGGCGGATTCTTTTTTTTCCCTACTATTATTTTTCGCATCCGGTGTTGCATTTTTTTATTTATTTAACGGAAGTTGGTATTTTTTTTTTTGAGCGAGCTTCTGTGTTATTCTGCGTTTGGATTAATTAACAATTGAAAAAAAATCGTTTTCCTGCATTTTTCTTTCTTTTTTTTGTCGTACGGTGTTTCGCAACGTTTACGTTTGTTGGGGGAAAATATTTATTCATTTTTATCCGTTTTTTTCATTATTATTCGTTTTATTTTTTCTTTTGCAAAACAAATATCATGCTAATCTGTTTTAATTTATAAGCATAAGAATTCTCGCGTTTTCATTCAAACCAAACTGCTTTAAGGTAGTAAAAAGGCTAGAACTGAAAGTTTTAATCCAACAAGAGAGGATTCCAAACAGATTTACGTTTGTTAGGGAAGCTTAGTGACAATATTTGTAGGTAAAAAAACAGAGGTGGGAATATGAAAAAATGTGGATTCCGAGAAATGCTGGGCTATAAGGTAATTAAAAGGTTGGATTTAAAATTTTTAATTAAACAATATAGATTCAAAGGATTTTTTACGTTTTGGGGGAAACGTAACGTTTATGTTAGCGACAATATGTGTAAAAAAATAAACCGGAGGCGGGCATATGAAAATTAGTAATAAAAAGACTAGATTTGAGAGAATATTTACATTTGTTGGGGAAAGTAATTGACAATATTTGTTGTAAAAAAAAACGGAGCCGGGCATATGAAAATATGGATCCCAAGGCCTCACATGATCTCACTTCTCTCCGCCCGGGAATATCCCATTATTCAAGATTGCCCGTGCAACGCCGGGCTATGCAGCTAGTACATAAATAAAGTCTTGTTATGGACGAGTTTTCTGGTTTGTTTACATGCCTGTAAAACGTATTTCCGGTGTAATGCTAAGAAAATGGGTCTTCAAAGCGGAAGTCCAGCATATAAGCAGATAAAATGAAGGTTTTAATGTAAGTAAACAAACCAGAAAACTCCTCCATACTAAAATCCGCTTCAACCGACATCATTTCTGAATGAATAAAAAAATTATGAATCGAAAAATATGCTGTGTAGTTTTCACTATCGTTAGGTGAATGTTTTTTTTCTTTGCAGGTCACGTCTTTGTAGGACACACGGATAACCAGTGTTGCTGGTGGCTCCAACTGGATTAAACCGCTTCGGTAATGAATATCGTCGGTAATCTTTCGTTAATTTTTGTACATGTTTTTCACAAAAACGTGCATCAAAAGTAATTCAAGTCTAAGTCAAAGATTCATTTGTGATTGCCTCAATAATAAAAGGCGTATAGCCTTTTATTATTGAGGCAACCAAAAGGAAAAGAATTGCCATTACAATGGATGAATTTGAAGAACGCCTAAGTAAAGTCAGTGATGTTCAAATGACGCTTAAGGGTGAACTAAATGCTATTGAAGTAGCCTTGAAACACCTGCACATCAAGAAAAAGCCTAAAGCATGAATGTGGTGCTTTCCAAGAGATAGCGTGACGTAGCAGCTGCCTCCAGTGATAGTACGTACCTACTTCGGAAGGGGTCGGGCCGTGGCCGGTGATGGTTATTAGGATTCCGTCTTCAGTACTCGAGCTATTGCAACGACTGTCATTCAATGTTCCCGAGTGCTAAGGTGGGACGTGGGTAACTCTTTTAAGGTAAGATTATTACTAATATAATAGCCCAGATCTATCTCTCGATAACGCTCTGACGTCAACAACAATAAAACTCGCGCCATAGCACTACGAGGCGTTAAACAGCATTATTTCGTTGTTAGAGAACCTAAATTTCAGTAATTTTAAATTTAAAAGAGTAATTGTCTTTCTAATTTCAAATTCAATAGCTCTAAAATAGTGAAATAACATTTTCTATCGATTTATAAAAAAATTATCTCGCTATGATCAATAGTTCCCGAGAAATTTAAAATTATATTAATCATATATTTCAAATTAATTTCCGTTTTTTAATAGAAAGTAGTAATTACGTCAGTGGTATATCATGCGCTTCATATAGTTTAGGTGCCACGAAGCATCTGTTTATTGCAATCGTGATCATATTATTGATAGTTAATTTGATAATATTTTTTGGCAACGTTTGACAAGGAAAGAAGTGTTTTGTTTTGTTTAGCCGCATGAAGTACAAGGAAAATTGTTAAACAACGAAAAATACTTCTCACGGAATGTTGTTTACCAAGAGGTTTTTTGAATAAAGAAATATATAAATAAAAAATATTTCCTGTCATAAAACATATGTTTATTTTATTTGTTTTCAATCAATGTTAAACATTTTTCTCGCATATATATCTATTTAAACATGTCAAATTTGACGGGAAATCTCTCGAATGAAGAGACTATTTGCACCCGTCATACCATGACAGGTGATTTTCTAGTATTGCATATTAAGCCAAACAATTTAATATATCGGTAGAATTTTCTGTCTTTGACACCAAGTCCGAATCATAAAATATTACTGAAGGCATCAGCAAGTTTTCTTTCCAAACTATCTTTTGCTATATGGGACAAACGATAATTATTTTTTCCATCAGTTTTCATTGCTTATACATTACAAAGTTTTCCTACCTTCATATAAACTTGTTCGAGAAACGGAAAAACCAAATCGAATATGGTATCCTAATTTGCTAACTATCTAAACAACGTTTTCCTACACTTAATCCGTTTCTTAATTGGAGGGAAAAGACGGACTGGATAATTAAAGTTAGTCGGACGAAGTAGTGTAATAAAATTTGCAATTTCAGGATACTTTCGTTATAGATAATAATTGATTGCTCGCAATATATTTATTTCAATATATTTATATTAATATATTTATTCGCAACAAATTTATATTAATTTCCTTGAAATTAATATAAATTTGTTTCGTTTTTCTACCACAGAGACTTTACAGCTGGATTAAGCAATTTGTCCGTGGGTGTTATAATACGTCATAAGTATAATGCGGGGAAAGGCAAAACATATCCATCTTCATCTACAACCAGTATGAACCGGCTTTCAAATTTCTTTGTCTACTAAATTGTTGAATCATAAACAGAAGTTTGAATTCACCTGCTCAACTTGTAGTTTGTCTTTTGAATTTAATTTTTAACAAGATTTCGCAACAATACTTATTCAAAACTTCCTGACTCGTGATCGCTTTTGGAACGAAAAAACGCCCTCGGAAACGTTTTCGGAATATAAAATGTTAACGTAAACAATTTTCAATCAAAACAGCACGGCTTTTAAGAAGTTTGCTTATGAATAACAACTCAGTATTGATGGTATGAATCAATAACTAACTTTGAAATGGAAATCGACTCTGTGAGAAAGTGCTGTATTAATCAGTTTGTAAAGTACGAGGGTTTTTTTTTTAGTCTACGATTCGGTAAACAACATCTAAAATATTTTCCTTGCTTTGGTAAGGTAATTTAGAAGGTTTGAAAGAAGTACAGAACTTCCATTATCCGTCACCGTCGAGACCAGGGCTGTGATGAATAAACGAATAGACGGATAACAGAAATCTCTTAATACGTACACTGTAAAAAAAAATAGTGTAGCACAACACTAAAAATGGAGTGGTGCAGTAAAACACCAACAATTATTTTTGGTGTAGTGAAACACCAAATATAATTCTTGGTGTAATCAAACACCAGGAATGTTCCTTTACACTACTTTTGGTGTAAAGTAGTTGCCACCATTCTTGGAGTTCAGCAACACTAAGAAGATGAATGAACTTATGCTTTTTCTGAATTATTTCATCAGAAGCTCAGAATATTGTTATATTATAACATTTCAGAATAAAATTTTTACGATGCAATTTAGAACAACAACAAATAATTAAGGTTGCATACACTGATTCAAAAAATAAAATTGGTTCGTAATTCAAACGTACAGAGAATATTAATGAGAACGAATTTGAACTAGGCTTAGTAAAGAAAATTTCAGAAGCATAGCATGTGTAATATACAAATTAAATGTAATAAAATTCTTAAATACAAATGACATACGTATAAATAAAATTATATTTATCTTATGAAAACTTAAATATCTTTATTACACAACTAAAAATATACATACCTCTTATAACAACAATTGTCGGTGTAACGGCAGCAACCAACGGAACGGCGAAGTTGTTTGCAAATTACCTATCGTTGCCATCGGAGACTTTACAAACATACACCAAAATTGGTGTTACCACAGGTGAAAATAATCTTGTCAGGTGCGTTTGAGCAGGGTGTAAAGATTCACCATATTGGTGTTTGATGCAAACCGCACCACTTAAAATGTAAAAGTACGCTTGATTTGGTGTTAACTTTAAATAAAGTGCTTGTTCATGCAGTTTTTAAGGTTTTTCAACACCAAATTTGGAGCGACATTAATCCACAGTGTTTACAGTGTAGGTACTGTTCAGCAACGGATTCCGAGATTACAACTTTTGGACGATTTTACACTAGAAAGGGGTGTCAGGTAATGAGTCATGAGCGCATTTCCGGAGTTCTTTGTTAGATAACGCTGAGTAAAATGTAAACATCACTCTCCCATTCTTCACTTTCCCCCTATTTTGATGAAAATAACTCCGCCCGGCGCATGCGCGAAAGCGAGGAGGGTTTCCGAATCCGTTGCTAAACCATATAGAAATGTGCTTTCACTGCTGTCTTGTGAAAATAAAATGAAAAACGAATAATATATACCTTCGAAAACGAATAATATATATGTGTTGCATTTAATTTTACAAAACGATCAATATAAACATAATACCTTACTGTTATCATAACCTACCTAGCTACTAAAATAACGCAGTTAAAAATAATCAAAAACGCAATTTAACTCGCATTATTCATTCATAAAAATAAGCACATCAACATAATAGTTTTCAATAAAACCGATTGCAATTACTCACGATACAATTTTTGGCACAATATTTTTAATATATTTTGTTGTTCATCCATATTTGTAGCTTTCACGCAAAAATTTCAGATTAAATTCGTTTATTAAACTCATTTATTCTTTCGCTATATCGTCCGGATAGTTGAACCATTTTTCAAAATGCCCCTTTCCCCTACATTTGTTACGGTCAGACGTTAAATACTTGATTGGTCATTGACCTTCGTAGATTTATAAGCCAAACCGGAAAGAATCTTTTGGAACTATTTCATAAATATCTTCACTCGAAAAATGAAAAGAAAGGAAAAAACTTATTTTTTAAATTTAAAATTCAGCCAGCCGTGAACCTTGCTTATTTTGTAAGAAATGGTTGTAGGTGAAAATTATGAAAACCTTTATTTTTGATACAAAAGTGCAATTCTAGACGCATTTTTCTTATCTATTTTATGGACATTTAATGTCAATATTTTGTTGTCAAATTTTATTCATGCGTCTTAAACAATCAAAGCAATAAACACGGTATTTTTTTACCACATTTATTTTTTATACGGTCTAATTTTTTAATTTAGCTAACTGGCTTGATAGTCAAAGCATCATTGAAATTCTTCATGTAAAAATTGTCTCGAAGTTGAGTTAAAAATTACCTTGAGTTTGGGCATTTTCTAGCCGCACTTCGTAATAGCACAGAGTGTTATTCAAAAAGTTAGCCATAGTCGCGATGAATCCGTAAAACAACTACTTAGTTGTAATTAGTTACAATTTATAAATTGCCAGCCCATGACAGTCTGAAATTCTCTCCAGGCAATTTCAATTTTTCATAAAAAAAATTGAAGTAGAATTATTTCAAGTTGATGTAGTGAAATTTTACAAATCTATGGCACAATTGAAACCAGCGTAAGTATACTACTGTTTTGACAAAAATTTTATGAACTCCCCCTTATGTATTAAAGCAGAAAAATTTTAGAATATTACTGTTCTTTATAGCGCTTTATCTTTTTTATTTCATCTCCTAGCTCTTTTCTCTTATTTCTTTTAGATTATTCATATATACTTATTTTTGTGCTTAAAACCGCACTATACATTTGCAATAGTCAAGCACTGAGATAAAATACGGACGTCCCTGATTGTGTTAAAGACTTGTCATAGAAGATTGTGTCGATAATCCACATCTTAAACGCAAGAGAATTTCAGTCACAATACTTGTTGGAAATTACATACAGTTTACTTTCCTTCAGTCTCCTCATTCAATCTTCTAACCAATCACAACTATTGTGAAGATGTCATGATGCAATACGTCATTGCGTGACATCATATATATATCAAATGATTCCTTTCACGAAGAGTCGGTAAGAGGCTTAGTGATGTACCTTTAACTGTGCTTGTAAAACATTCTTTATGTCTGTGTCTTTGTCTTCCGTGATATGTGTTTAAAATGAACGATGATCAAACCAGTTTCTCAAACTCTGCTAATTTTCCTTTCAATACTGTATATATTTATATTTTATAAAAGTAGAATTTTATTATTACTGTTATTAATAAATTACTAATGCTTTTATTAATAATTAATAAGAATAATTTCATAGATCCTCTCCTTATGGACGAGTTTTCTGGTTTGTTTACGAATATTAAAAACTTGACTTTACTGTTCAGCAACGGATTCCTAGACTACCATTTTTGGACGATTTTGCACCGGAAAGGGGTGTCAGGCAATGAGTCATATGAGCGCATTTCCGGAGTTCTTTGTTAGATCACGCTCAGCAACGCTCAGCAAAATGTAAATATTACCCTTCGATTCTTCACTTTCCCCCTATTTGGATGATCTGCCCGGCGCATGCGCAAAAGCGCGGAGGGTTTCCGAATCCGTTGCTATACAATACATGCGCTTAAATGTAATCAAACAAAGCAGAAAACTCGTCCATTGAATTATGTATACTTTTTTTATTTTCTCCTGTACGAAGTACACAAAGGGAAAATTTTGCAATCGTCAGAAAATTATACTTTGAGATTTCAATGTTTCAGACCTACCTGAATGCGAATTTTTTTTGGATATAATGTCTATCCATAAATGCAATAACTCAAAAATGGAGAGAGCTAGACTATTGAAAGTCGTTTGTGAGCTCTAAACAAAAATTGTTGATCTATATCCAAATTTTGTACAAAATCCTTTAATGGGAAGTTTGTCTGTTTAATGTCCGTTTGTGTCCTTGTGATTATGATAACTCAAAAACTCAACAAGTTAGATATATGAAATCTGAAATATGATTTTATCCCCAGGATTAGATCTATGTCAAATTTTGAACCCAATAGGTCAAATGAAGAGGTCCTAAATGCATATTTGATTCTCTTCATTTTGCAACGAAACTAAACACAAAACGTGCTTTTCGTAGAAGCAAACTTAATTCTCTTCATTTAACGACGAAGCTAAACACAAAAAGTACTGCACTGTAGAAGTATAAAGGAAAGTCGAGGCGAAACTCTCCCTCTGGTTTCCTTACAGCAAAATTTTCTTTTAAACACCTTTTTCCCAAGAAAATTACATAATTTACGTCATTTTTAAAAATAAAAACTTATCTTCACAAAACGACAGAATTTCACCCGTGATTCGAAATATATCAGACTTAGATAATTGCACGAACGATTTAACCTTAAGGACGTAAGCAATTTCGCATAAATTGTTTTAAACGAGCTGACGGAACAAGCAAGACAGGAGACAAAAAAAGCAAGAATAATAAAAAACGAGCCATAAGGATCGATATTTAATATGCTGCCGTCAGCATCAGTTAGCGTTGAATTTAGTGCGAGAAAAATGAGCATACTGCTTCGGAAATTGCTTTTGAGCAAGAAAATCTTTCCCATTTATTAACGCTGTCCCGGAAGGATATTAGGAAAAATCGTTTGCTTCACGGAAAAGCGTCTAAACAGAATTCGAATTTTATTTAAGTTGCTTTTTGGGAGAAATTATTATTTGTGCTGATTTATGTGCTTCCTGTATTGATCTCCAGTACAATAAAATATAAATTTTAAATGCAAAGCTAAAGTATTTTTTGAGATAGTTTTATCATCTTTGATGATAAAGCGATGAGGTTTGGTTCTTCATACCGACTGAATTTGTCAGAAATTTGTTATTGATCCAATTTAAAAATAGATGAAATATAATAGATGAAATATTTTTATATCTGTTATTGTTCTTCTTTCTTCAAAGAATATAATTTATTTTGATTCATATCCTTCCTACGAGGCTTGTAAATAAACTAGTGGCAACATGGATAGTAAAAAAATTCATAATGAACTTACAATTCAAATTACATTACATTCCTTCAATATTATCTCCAGCGAAGTTTTGTACCTTTGGCCACATGTCGGGAAGCTATAGGATACCATTGGCCAGGTGTTGTTTGTTGATGACAGCAACGAAGCGCCCTAACATTCGCCATTTCTTCAGTATGTGCCACACCGTTTGATGACTGAGACCAACTTCTACGGATAATTCCCGGACAGTCCATCGACGGTCTATGGAAAGGAGAGCACTCACGATGTCAGTTTGATGTTGAAGAATGGACGGCCCACCTGTGCGGTGCAAATCCGCAGTCTCATTCCGACCTGCACGAAAAACTTTGATCCATCGTGTAACCTTCCTATACGGTGACACATTATCGCCATAGGCCTCATGTAATCCGTGACAACGTTAAGATCATTTTTGCCATGGGCATCTTTGATTTTAATCAACGACAGCTAATCACCTTTTGCAAACATGCTTTAGACCGGTAAAAATGACACTCCACTTCAACGCCGCACAGCAACTACCCTTCTAACTGGATCGACTGTTTTATGCAATTTACGCATCGACAACAGTTCCACCTCATGCCACCATGGGTCCCATATCCTGTTTGAGCATGCCCGATCGTCTGCGACTTTCTGGACTACGTCGCCACTACTTTATTTACAAACCTCGTATATAAATTATTATAAATTTTTTGGTTGAAATCCAGACACGCCGCGGGGGGGGGGGCGGAAGGAATTGAAGGGTCTTGGGGGGTCAAAGTATGTTATAAAATTCTAATAGCTGCCAAACAACGATTCCTTTGCATAATATTAGCACAAAGTTTGAAGAAGTGAAAAAAATTAAGACGTCAGAATGCGCATTAAGAAGAAACAATTTTTATTAGCCCTTAAGTGCATGATTTTTTATTGTGTTTCTAAGGTAATGTTCTGATTTCCTATGGTATTTATCGCCAAATTAAGTAAAAACCAGCACTAAAACCATCTATTGGAGGAAAAGGTGCAATTATCCTTCTGAAAACATAATGTAGCAGAAAAAAACATAGATTAGTTAATGGAAATTCCACAAGGTGCCATCTGAACACAATTTTTTTACATGTTCCAGATATGCTACACGATGCATTTAAGGGTTAGAATGTTTGGCAAATCAAGATTAGATAAATGAAAAGCAGAATAAATCAAACTGCTAACACTTTTAATTCTAAGTTTGACCTGGGCCCTGGATAAGGAGATTCATCCACTTTCTCATCTCCTTTTTCAGTAAATACTTTTTGATGAGATAAGTAATTTTATATAAAGTAAGTCCAATAATTTTATTATTATTTTTTAATAGAATTCTGGACAGGATAAAACGCAATTCTCTTTGACGTTCAGCTATTATATAACAACAGTCACGGACAGCCTCTCTCTCTCAGTTGTCCAGATGGACCCCATTATCGAAAAAATTCGTTCAGCTGGAGCCAACATGCCAGACAGACATATGGAAATTTCTACGACTTTACGCAACGAATTTTCTCGAATTTAATTTCTCTTTCACCGTATTCATTGGCGTAAATCCAGAAAATATAGTTCCACGTTAGTACAGAGACTAACTCGAACTTGAGCCTGAAATCCGGACTGTCCGGGTGAAATCCGGACATACGGCAACACTATATCTTGTATATGTTTCCAAACTAATCATATATAAATTTGAAACCTATCTTTAATATAATCTAAAGCATTTATATTGATTTTCTTTTACCATCTTGTATAAGAAGCACAGATGGATGAAGCAATCCAAAAGTACAGATGGATGAGGCATTGTAAAAGTACAGATGGATGAGGCATTCTAAAAGTACAGATGGATGAAGCATTGTAAAAACACAAATGGATGAGGCATTGTAATAGTACAGATGGATGAAGCATTAAAAAAATTTGATTTCGAGATCGATGAATCTCTTTGTTTTTGATCTCCCTGGGTCCAAATTTTTTTTTGCGTGTTTTGTTTCTGCATTGCACCTGTCCGTCCGTGTGCATATGAATACGACAAATCAAAACTGCAACAAATTAGACAAATAAAATTTTCACCAAAATTGTAGTTTTGTATCAAATTTTCGAATAAATCCATCATCGAGTCGGCTGTCCGTCGGTCTCTATTCATGTGCACGTGAACACGATTACTCACAAATACAACAAAAAGCTGGATTGAAGAATTTTAGCATTTTTTTTTTTTGCATCAGTATTTTGGATCTGTATCAAGTTTCAGACCAATAGGTCAACGGGAAGAGATGCTGTTCAAAAATGTATATTCGATTTTATTCATCATGTGACGAAGCTTAACGCAAAACTCCATATTTTGAAAGTATTCGAGGTAAATGAGGGGAGAACATTTCCAATTTTGTGTATCAGGGCTAATATTAGTTAAATTTTTCATATTGGTATTGGAGTTGTAGCAATAGCTAATTGATTCGATTTATTTATCTTAATACTTTTGAAATGATGGTTAATTTAATGGAGAGAAATACATTATGATAATAAATAATGACTTTACAGATATATAGTCAAGGGCGAATTAAGCTTGCTGTGGCCCCAGGTGCTATAAATTTTGGGGACTTTCTGAAACATTACATATAAGTACTTGTAAGTTTCGACTTTTTAATCGTTATGTTTTAACGCAGCAAATTTTTGAGTAATTTTAATCATTATAATTACATTTTTACGAATAATGATTATTATATTATTAATTTTTAATTAGTTTAATTAATCTTTGTTGATAATTAAGATTCAGTAATTTGAAGGAAATGTAATTGGTTCTGTCTTAGCAAAATTGCTTTGCGTGTATTATATTGTGTGCACTATTGAATAAATATCATTTTCTACACAACATTCAATGAGTCATAAAGCTCAAAAAGAGAGTTAATTTAGTACTAAATATTGAAATAGCATAAAGTATTAAAGATAAAAATAAGATAAACATTTTAATGTATGGATGGAAGAATAAATGGATGTAGAGTGATTCTATAAATGAGGCATCCAAGGTGAATATGCGTCTAATAAAATATCCCCTTTCAGCGTAAACCAAATCCCCCTATCCTAATTAAAATATTCGGGTTCACATTAAGTTGCAACCCGGATTAACCTAATTAAAAATATGCCAGGAGTCGAAGATTGTGGACCCAGATGCCGTGCCCTTTGCCCACCCACCCATCTTTGTCCCTTAATTGTCTATATTTCTGGGCCCCCTTTTAGCCTGGGCCCCTGGCGCACACCTACTGCGCCTTGCCTTAATACACCTCTGTACACAGCAAAATATGTGTGATACTAATCAGCATATCGAAGATTTATACCTTTTCACTAATTATAAACAGCTGCCCTCTTCCAAGAACTTCGATGCCTTTATGTGCCTTCGGTTCATGTACATTAATCATATTGATAAATCAAATGCCAGGCAAAAACATTGCCGCGGTTTTTGAGGCATTGCCTCGTAAATCAGAGCAGGCGCGTTGTCCTTAATTAAGGTCGAGCTAAGCCTTAAATTTAAGATAATCTCGGGACCTTTATGTATTTCCCATCTACCAATTTGCAGTCTTCAGATTTCTGTCTGTGGAACTAAGTTTAATATTATTAAGGTGACGAACTTTCTTACAATTAAAAGGAGGACACAAATAAATTGAAGAAAAAATATCGTAAATAAAAGAAACATTTTATTCATTGCAACAATAATAAAGAGTGCACTATAATATGATAATAATATAAAATTTGCAATATTTTATATTGTAATTATGCTTATATGCCTGTTAATTATTTTTTAAATGAGTGCAACGTATCAGCTCGGCATACATCGAATACGGAGAATTAGGAGATTAGTCTTTAAATATCGAAAAGGAGGACACTTTTCGAGGGAGGGCAGAACTTGTACAAGAAGAACTATCCACCCAAAGAAGAACGATTGGTCACCTTAGTATTATAATATCGGCTAACCTCAATTATCTCTGATACACCCACTTATCCAAAATAAAGGCTATCATACTGTAAAATTGTAATCAATTCAACAAAAACAGTTTTGAAAAACACGCTTTTATTGGAGCACTGAAAAGCAGATTTTTAAAAATTCTAATTATTTTCTGCTTTTTAGTCTTTAATTGATAATTCATTACTATAGATGTAGAATCTTGAAATTATTATTTAAATGAATGCAACATATCAGCTCGACATACATCGAATATGGAGAGTTAAGATATTAGTCTTCAAATATCGAAAAGGAGGACACTTTTCGAGGGAGAACAGAACTTGTGAAAGAAGAACTATCCTCCCTAAAGGAGAACGATTGGTCACCTTAGTATTATAATATCGGCTAACCTCGATTATCTCTGATACACCCACTTATCCAAAATAAAGGCTATTATACTTCAAAAATGTAATCAATTCAATCAAAACAGTTTTTAAAAACACACTTTTATTGGAGCACTAAAAAGCAGATTTTTAAAAATTTTAATTATTTTCTGCTTTTTAGTCTTTAATTGATAATTCATTACTATAGATGTAGAATCTTGAAATTAATTTTTCTTAATTTCACTACCATGTCGTATGGAACCAATTAAATTAATAAATTAATTTCTAATTAAGTTCTAAAATAGTGTGTTGTTATGCAGAACACATAAGAATACAAAATTATTAACAGCACATAAGGAAGTGAGTGAAAAATCGATTGCAAAACTCCATCCCTATAAACATGAAACAAGTCAAGTGTATAAAGGAAATTTGTTTTAAAATATTTATTTATCAAATTTAACGAGATGTTTGAAATCAAAATGTTTTTAACTATTTATAATCATTAAGATCGAAAAATCTGAAAGAAAACTATATTGTTAAAATTTTTTAAAAAGAAATGTTTATTATCATACTCGTTATCCGTAGTTTAACACGTTCGCTGCAGGTAGGCATGCAATCTATTCGCAAGAAGTTGTTCGAAATTTTTGCAGCAAAGTAAAGAAAAATTAGTAAGCGCTAACACGTGATTTCCATCATACGACGCTCTGGTTCAGGAATGTGCAATTTTTTTTAGGAGCAATTAAAAAAAATGGCGGGACAATATAATTTATTAAAAAACTCAATAAGGATACAAAAATTATTAATTGAAAAAATCTTGAATACTAACGCGATGAATGAATTTTTGACTTCATTTCTAAAAGTTCAATATAATCTGGTTCGAACCGGGATGTACTAATTATACTAATATTTTAGATTATTATAAAGTTATTTTAAAATCTGGGGCGTGGGGAGATATTGAGCCTCTAAGAGGGCCCTAGTTTGTCTATCACTGCATTATCATGTTATCGCTAGTGAATGTATAAGTTCCTGACATAATACACTATACGCGAGTCAAACAAAATACGTCATAAAAATTCAAATATTTAATTATTTTTATCAAATCTCCAAAAGGATTCGTAAGATGATTAAAGAAATACAACCAATATTCCACCACCCCTTGCACTGCACATTAAGCTAGAATCTGACAAATCATGCCAATGACACCATCAGCACTGGAGCAATTTGAAACACCAGTCAATACTTCCTCCTCTTCCCTGCCTTTATGAAACCCCATCCCGAATTCTTGCACTTATCCAACTCCACAAGACATTGTAAGAAGAGAATTCTTCACATCGTAAAGGAATTCTCAGAGTCTAGAGCACCCCTTGACTCCCCCCGCCCAAACCAACATAGATCTAGCACAATTGGCTAAAATTGCTCACACGTCTTGCAGCGACTCCCATCATCCACTCATCCACGCGCGAAATGAAAGGGGCCATTCATTACTTGAATGTACGGGCGCGTCTAAAGAAAGAATGGATCTCGATCGTAATTGGTTTGACCTGAATTTCGGGAGAAAATATCTTTCCAATGGGATCCAGTCTTGCTAATTTCCTTTTCCAGGTTGATCCAGGAGAGTGAATGTTCTGTCAAGTTAGAGTTGTCTCTGCGTTAGTAAATAATTAAGACACGGATAAAGATGAAGCAAAATAAATTCAAAGCTGTCTGGAGAGTGTCAAGATTCGGGAAATTTTCTTCCAAAATTTTCATTCGCATGCGTTACGCTGTTTTGACTTTCTAGTAAGAGAAAATATTCTAATCGTCAAAAATTTCGACGTCGAGATTTTAATATCCATCTCCACGTTTTAGGCCTTTCCGAATCCGAAAAATTATTTTTGGAATTCTGTTTGTGTGTCCATTAACATGATTACTAGAACGCTACGAGTTGGATGAAATTTGGCACGAGAAATTTACGCCAAATTTATAGATTTCTATCAAATTTTGGATTATATTCGCCAGCAGGAAGCCTGCCTGTTCGTTTGCCTCTGAACACAATAACTAAAAAAAAGACCCAAAGAACTAGATGATGATATTTCGTACATGGTTTTATTACTAGATCTGTGTCAAATTTTGGATCATATCTGTTTACGGGTTGAGTGTCTGTTGATCAGGGACCATCAAAATCAGACATGTAGAAAAGCAGTTTTATAGTTAAGAAGAGCAGAGTCACTAGTTCAATCATTGTGATTAATTCATATTTTTCGCCTTTTTACTGTAATTGCAGATAATTTTACAAAATTGATATCTAAATATTATTGATAGGTGTGACAATAAAAAAAAGCAGCGTTCATGCCACATCCTATATATTAAAAAATATTGCATGGAAGCATTTGTTGATTTGCATTAAAGAAAATATAGCTCATTTCAGTTTTAAAGAAACAGTAAAATATCAAGTATTGGCAATTCAAATTCGTATCAATTTTTTTTTAATGAAAAGCCCCGAAATCTTGGTTGTATCATATGGGCTAAAAAGATTTTAATTAAAACGCTAATGTCAAAAATAACAGGCATTTCTTCATATTACATAAGACAAGAAAAGCTCTCATTCCTTCACCGTATTATTTAAACGAAGAAGAAAAGATAAATTCATGTCATGACTTGCAATCTTTTGTCTAAATCAGTATGCTGCTTCATGCTTGCAAATTTATTTCCAAGATAGTTTGTTACTCAATTTTTATACCAGTAAAATACGCCCGTTTCTGATGAGAAAACAATGAAACAGCAAAGACATGGTAGCTTCGTATTCTTATGTATACAGATATATTGTATGCATACTTATCGTAAATTAATTGTGATAAAATCTTCCGCTAAACGTAGCTGGTTCATGCATGACTTAATTTCAAACCAAATTTTCTATTTAGTATCACATTTGTGTTATTAACCAGAAGCCAGCCACAATTAATTTTGCTGACTCGGATTTTCCGCCATCGGCGCCTTCA
Source organism: Araneus ventricosus (assembly GCA_013235015.1). Taxonomy (NCBI): domain Eukaryota; kingdom Metazoa; phylum Arthropoda; class Arachnida; order Araneae; family Araneidae; genus Araneus; species Araneus ventricosus. The sequence goes on from BGPR01000131.1 coordinate 1,235,694, forward strand.
GCTTTAAAGCGAACTGCTACCAGAATATTTCTGTGCACAAAATGGGAGGCCGCTGTGGTCTAGTGGTAAGGTCTCAGCTTCGGGACCGGAAGGTTCCAGGTGATTCTGCTGAAGATCCGCCGTGTATTGGGCTTGTACGTTAAATCGTACGTAGAGGCAATGGCGGCTCGTCAGTGCAGAAACAAGCAGTTCTGCAAAAGTTGTATAGACCTAAGTTGTAGTTAATTTTATGCTGATTATTTTGATATATAAAGCTGTTATACTAAAAACTGATAGTTTTTGAGTTATAAGCAAGAAACTGGGGAAAATTTTCATGTTTTTTGCCTATAACTAAAATTCCAACAAAAATTATTGGTAGCGAACGTCAGATTCGTAATCAGGACCCCAAAAAACATAAGGAAGCAAAAAATTATAACTCCTCCAAAATTGGATTAAGAAAAGCTACATAACGACTGAACTACTGAGAAAAAATGGGGGAAAAAAAGCCGAATGGAAGTCGCGCCAAGCAAGAGCTGGGAAAATTAATGCAATTTCAAGCCGAGAAAGGGTTGTTTTTTCTCCCTCTTCCCTTTGCTTATAGCATTAATCTCGGATCCTCAGGAGGGGCAAAATTTGCTGCAGCTCTGTTCTGTCTCTCTCTCAATTCTTTATTGATTTTCTGTCTTCTTTTTACGTTTTTTTTTTTTTTTTTTACTTTTTTGCCATTTTCGTTGATCACCGAATTCTTAAAGTGAAAAAGTAAGCCAATTAGAATGAAAACAAAAATACAATCTTTTAAAATAATTTCAGGGGGGACTTCAGCTCTTATGGACGAGCCACCATTGCGTAGGGGGCCGACATCTTCCCGCTGGTGTAGTGAGAAAGTTTGGAGAGGGTGGTGCCAGCTCAGGTGTAGTCCTCGACAATTGAACGCAGTTCAAAATTACGAGGTCCGTCCCAAAACAGCCCACATATTGCTTCAAAGCGGGGCGTTAACGTAACTAAAATTAAATCTATGTACAAAATTGTATAATCTACTATCTTTGACCCTGTTTTTACTCCTACTCCATGAAATATAGTATACTGTGGGGCAGAATAATGGAATGTTTTTTTTTAAATAATCATAAAATTGTTAGCTTTGACAAGAAAAAAATTAACAGATAATCATTCGTGATAACACGAATGATTATCTGCTAATTTTTTTTCATCATTTAATGATATTCACGAAAAGAAAATCATATCTTCCTAATTATGTCCATTTTCGCGTATGCATTTCAGTTCCACAGAATGTCTCCGAGCAGAGAAGCATGGGTTTTATAACATCGCTACTCTAACTATTTACACATTTTCTGGATTATCAGGTGGCTTTGTTTTCGCTTAGGAAACTCTTAAAATCACTATTAACCCATCATAAGATTATTTTAAGGGGAAGAGCAGAGCCATTTCTGTGGATTTTGAATCTGTAATGAAACTCATGCTGAAACGCGGTAATCAATTCACCATTCGTCACAAAACAATCGGAAGCAAAAACACGCTGTTTTAACGTTCACTGACGTGATTAACACTATGAACAATGAAACAGAATCTCCCCACTCGTACACCTGTACCTCTCTCGAACGCTGAGCATGCGCTGTTTCAAAAACATTCTTTTTAACTACCCCACCCTATGCTTGTATTGTTAGTTCTATGAGCCATAAATAGAATAGTTTTTATTAATATGAAAATGCGGAAGATGCTTCTTTTATTCTTATATACTTTGATGGATTGATATGTAATAATTGATTTTTAATAATTTTTCTTCGTATGAAAACTGAACTTGAAACAGTCACAGCACTAGAAAAAATCATGAAAATCCTCTCTAAATTAAATATTGGATGGGAAGCACAATGCAAAGATAAATAACTATTTATTTAGATTATAACTAAATGTCTCACTTCAAAATGAATTTAACATTAAAAATAACATAAGTAAGGCTAGAGCAGCACCAAGATAAGTTTTTGAATTTCAGAAATTTGTGATCGTCTAAAAAAAATCAAAAGTTGAAATCAAAACAAAATACTAATTTTGATATAATTTCGTCTTTTATTATTCTAAGAATTCAAAAACAAATATTTTGCTTTTGTAGTTTTAAATTATAAATATAATAAAGTCATTAAATTAGTTTCTGGCACACTGTTAGAAGTAATTTCTTCTTCGGGCAATTCCAAAATACCTTTAAAGACGTTTTCTCATCTTCTAGATTTATTAATACATAACTTTTCTGAAAAACACTTGAAAGATTACAAAAAGAAAAAAAATCAAGTATGTCCTTTAAACTCATATTTTACTAATTAAATGGAGGTACTACCTTCAAATATGAATTTTTGAAATATTAAAGAAACTTATTTGATTTATTAGATAAAAAGTAAAGCTAGAAGAATGAATAATTTGATCTCCTATTTAATTCGTTAATCGAATTGCGTTATTTCTTCATAAAAAATAAGAAAAGATTGTCTATGAAAATAATAAAAAAGATAAGTTTCGTCGTAACATTTTTATTAAAAAAATTCTTAGTTCATTCTAATCTGTGAATGATTTTCACTCAAAATTAATTAAATTATTCATGTTAAATACATCCTTTTTTCTTAAAGAAACTTATATTTGATAACGCAACCGAAAAATGACGTTACAAATAATTTAATTTTGAAGAGTAGAAAAATAAACTTTAAGTTAGCCTTACATTTAGATTTAAAAAGGAAATGTATCAACCATTTTCGAATAGATGCTTATCTTAATTTTATAAAAAAATCACAAAGTAACAGAGTCAACACGTAACGTCCTTCTTTGTGGTGACATCATAGTTACATGTCATCTAATAATGAACAGCGCATTATCATAGGCTGTGACGTCACCAACTCCTATAGGATGAGCATTAGATTAGAGAATTAACTTGATGTTTATCACATGAACGTGAATGGATTCCGTTGCCAGACCATTACTATAATTGAATGATAATTTTTCTACTAAGCGGATGTTAAAATAAACATTATAATACACACTAATTCATAAATTTGACTGGCAGGGCAATGTGGTGCAAGTACTAGATTTGAATATTCTAGTCCAGAAAATGGGCGTGCAATTACTATACACTTCAGCGCGTCCGTTTTTCTCACTCACCCGATTTCTGATTTTAAAAGCATTAAAAAGCAGCGGGTGTGGCCTGCCCGAAACTTTCTCGCATACGACCAGTAATGTAGGGTGGGTAAACACCCAGTGGGTAGGTAAATATTTTTGGGGTATTTACCCAAGGCCTGATTATTTTGAGAAAAAAATTATGAATGGTGATTTACAATGAAACATAAAATTTATGAATTCCCAAAAACTTAATATTTTGCAAAAAAAAATTGGTGCTGAGGTACCACAACTTTATTTAACGTTTTTGAGTATGAAATCTTACTATAGATATCACACAAGATTTCACCATATCTCTGGTTAATCATAGGCGTCCATCTGGAGAATGTCAGAACGAAGTTTCGTTTTAGGGGTTTGCCATAATTTCCGAATCCCGTGTTTGCCTCTCGCTACAATTTCCTTCGTAGACCACCAAGGTCAAAAGCCGACCATACTAACTTGAGTAAAATAAGCGAAACGCTCGCCAACACACAGTCGCAAAGTTCATTTTGAACCAATATGCAATTTGAATAACTTTTTTTTTAACGGATTGAAACGAAAATTGGACACAAATCTTCAATTAAGGTTCGAAGGCCACATAAGAAATTTTCATATATCTAAGTCATAATCTTAAGGAGTTATTGTGTTCACAAGTGTGCGATTATACAGACCGACAGACAGTCAATCCTTTGACGGATTTGGGCCAAAATTTTATACGGACCTACATTCATGATGATAAAACTGTGTACCGAATTTTATCCATCTAGCTATTCAAGTTTTTGAGTTATAGTGTTCACATGACCGCCGACGTACAGATTGACAGACTTCCCTTTGACAGATTTTGTCCAAAATTTGATAGAAACCTACAAATTATGTTTCAAGATCACATACAAATTTTTATCCCCATAGCTCTAATAGTTTTCGAGTTATCGTGTCCATAGTCACACAGACAGACATAATTCCCAAATTGTGTTTTTTCGGATTCAGAGAGGTCTAAAACATGGAGATTTGTCATAATCCCAGGTTCGAATTTTTTGACGATTACAATACTTTCTCTTTGTATACTTCGTATACGAGAAAGTAAAAAACATTGCATTTGCAGCGCTGCCAGGGTATCTATATCCCCCTTACGCGACGCCACTGTGAATCGCTTACTCTATACGAATTCTTTTTTCTTACAATTCACTTTCAAGAATATACTATCGTTTTGATACAAAGCAGTATCTCCAAACTGTGGGTTGTGACCTCAAGTGGGAATCGTGAAAAATAAAACAGAGCCTTCGTTCAGATTCTTTAACTTTTATAAGTGAAGATATTTAAATAAATCATTTTAATTAAAAAAACCATAAAATTATTTTAATTTAATTTCCTTTCGATTATCATGCATGAATTCTTTATTTTTCTAATTTTATTCACTTTTATTTAACTTGACTTGTTTCATGTTTGTAAAGATGGAACTTTGTAATGAATTATACGCTCTCTTCCTGATGTCCTTGAGTTTTGAAATTTTATACACTTATGCATTTTCGCTGACAATACACTATTTTGTTATTTTTAGAACTAAATTATGTTGATTGATTAATTAACTAAAAATCATGGTTACATGTTAGGGGCGCCACCTAGTAGCGAACATGAGAAAAAATTGCTTTCAATATTTCATAATATTTATAATAATGGATTATAAACGAATGGTTAAAAAATAGAAAATAATTAAAATAAAAAAATCTGTTCTTTAGCACATTTAAAAAAGTGTGTTGTAAAATGTTTTTATAAAATTAATTTTCCGATGAGTTTTTTCTAGAGTGTAAAATTTTTTAAAACTCTGTTCTGATATTTCTGGATATAAATCTCTGTTTCAGGTAAGGGATTCATAATTCTTGTAAAGCATAAATGTGTCTAATAATAGGGACAAGGATATTTATTAAAACCATCCATTCAGAGAGAGAGTAACTGTTTACTTTTAGATTCTAACCTAATAATACAGGTCTATCATAATACAGGTATCGTTATTATCTTTACAACTTCAGATTTTATAACTTCAAAACTATACTAGATAATAACAAACGGTTTTCAAAATGTGGCAAGATAACTCCTAAAGTTTTTTTGTTTTCCAAGTGACGCAGATTTGAAGAAAAATGTGAACGCCACAGGAGAAAACTCAGTGTGTAGCTTGGTTCATAGAGACAAAGTCCGATATTCAAGTACAACGAAAGTTTCGGACACAGTATTGAAGGAATCCACCGTCCCGTCTAACTATTCGGTCTTGGTATACGCCATTTATGAAAACATCCCATCTGTTTCAGACGCCAACTTGGACAAGGGACGGCAGGAGTTCTCAAGGAGTACGACAAAATCAGTGCGTACTGCGGCCAGAGGGTTGGAAATGCCAAGATCAAACGAAGCTTCGCATAAAAGTTTGCGTCTTTATGCGTATAAGGCATGGCTGCTTCAGACACTAAAGCATAGTTACACAAGACAACTCATAAAGTTTTTTTTGTTTTCCAGGTGACGCAGATTTGATGAAAAATGTGAACGCCATAGGGGAAAGCTCAGTGTGTAACCTGGCTCATAAAGACAAAGTCCGATATCCAAATACAACGAAACTTTCGGACACAGTATGGAAGGAAACCATGCACCGTCCCGACTAACTATTTGGTCTTGGTATACGTCATTTATGGAAACATCTCATCTGTTTCAGACGCCAACTTGGACAAGGTACGGTAGGTGTTTTCAAGGAGACCGACAAAATCAGAGCGTACTGCGGCCAGAGGGTTGGAAATGCCACGATCAACAGTAGGTACACAAAGCCTCGCATAAGGGGTTACATCTTTATGCGTACAAGATGTGGCTGCTTCAGGCACTAAAGCATAGTTGGTCGGGTCGAAGTTCCCTTACATATTGTGTCCGAAATCTTCGTTGCACTTGGGTATCGGACTTTGTCTCTATAAACTAGGCTACACATAAAGCTTTCTCCTGTGGCGTCCACATTTTTCGTCAAATCAGTGTCACCTGAAAAAAAAAACTCTATGAGTAAGTTATCTTGTTACATGTTAAAGACCCTTGTTATTATCTAGTATAGTTTTGAAGTTATTAAAGTCTGAAGTTGCAAAGATAATTTATGGATACCCTGTATAATGAAGCGCAAGTATTCTTAAACGGCAATTTGTTGAGCTCGAACTAACAAATTTGTTATCATCTAAGTTTATTTTAACCCTTCAATCGGCTGAAACATAGAAAGTCCCTCTCTGATGACTATTCTAAAACCGGCTCCGTCGCAGAAAGTCGTTCTTCGATTATTACTCTTAAACCGGCTCCGGCGTAGAAAGTTGCCCTCTGTTTATTACCCGAAAACCGGCTCCGAAACAATTGCGTTCAGCATTTAGCTACAGAGAGGCCGTTTTCAAAGCATTCAGCTGAAATATCTTTGCTGTTCAAAGGGTTAAAGATGTCTGGTTAATGCATCTAAATTTAAATGTTTGCAAATTTTGTAAATTTTTTCTTGACAAGCATATTTAAATACAATACACTCAGAAACTCAGTCGCATTTATTACTTGTAAGAATCATCTCTCAAAGCTATATATATAGCATCCAACTCTGGCTGAAAGTTTCATATTCGGTGATGGAAATCATCATTGGGGCGCAGATGTATTGATCTGTTTTTGTCTACCACAAGGAACAAGGAGTTTTTCCAAGGTCAAGACCAATTATCGAAGAAGCTCAGTTTCTTTTCCAGTTTGGCACTTAGGCGATGTCTAAAATATTTTTCATAGATTTGAGGATATAACATAAATTTATTTATAGCGTAGAACTATTAAAATTTAAAAATAAATTCAATAAAAACAGTTTTTAAAACACACTTTTATTCGTGTACAATAAAGTAATTTTTTTTATTTTAATTATTGTCTACTTTTTATGCTCTAAATCATTATTATAAATATTATGGAATCTTGAAATCATTTTTTCTCAAATTAATTGACAGGTGGCGCCACACGTATGGAATCAACATTCAATTCAATCAGTCGATTAACTGATAATTAAACCATGAAATTATTAAAATAGAGTATTGTTATCGAAAACACTCAAGTGAACAAAATTTCAAACTGTAGCACATAAGAAAGTAAGAAAAAAATTTATTAAAGAGTTTCATCCTCAGAAACATGGAACAAGTCGGGTAAAAATATGTAAAAATAAAAGAAAAGAATTTTTAAAAATTAAATTAAAGAGTTCGAATAGCCGCACATACAATTTTGAAATAAGAGTATATTTAAATAAAGATTACGTGTTAAATTCACATTGAAATGTATTATTTTTCTCATTTGACAGAAGCCTGTTAAAAATATTTTGCATGCTTTGAATATTTTGTAGCAAATGATAGTTCAAAAATGAATTATTTACTGATTTTTGAGACTGATTTTGAATATTTTGCAGCAAATGATAGTTCAAAAATGAATTATTTACTGATTTTTGAGACTGATTTTCGTAGGGAGTGTCTGATTCCTTCAGATGGAATTTTAATACTACGCAGCGCAGCGATTCATATTCGCATCACAACCGTTCTTGGTTTTTTTCAATTCTTTCTGAATAATTTAATAATAAATTTTTTTTTCCTTGCTACATTTTTTATTAAAAAAAGTTATTTTTTCAGTGAAGAAATTTTGCACGAAAAATGGTTTTTTAGTTAACTAATTTTATTTTCATAATCTTTAAAAATTATTTTTATTAAACTCCACACACACTTTTTACACAATTTTCGTAAAAAACTCGGCCAATCTAGGATTAAAAATATAAAAGTTATAAGTATTTTGCTTCAGGGTATATTCTTATTTCATTTCCCTGAAAACTAAAGTTTATCTGTCCAATTTGTATGTTCCATAAGTCAGATTTTCATAATTTAAATTAACCCTCTCATCACAAACACTGAAATAATCTGATAAAAATTATTATTTCCTTATGTTGGAATTAATGCTGATTTTCTCCCTTTCTATTAAGTAGTTTCTTCATTATTTTTAAGCTATTGTTGACTGTTACTGCACTCAAGAGAGAGAGACTCAAGATTTCGTTTGATGAGTACGTCCACTTCTTAATAGATTCCACTGCTGTGTACGAAGGGGGATATGCAATCCTTCCACGTCTTTAATAATCTTTAGTGTATGTTGCTGTTAATAAATGGTTTCTTTAATAAACTTATCTTCAATATTTGATGGGCTAACCAACACAATATTTGGTGTAAACAAAAAAAGTAGCTCTTTCAGTTACTTTTACTTGGTTTGAAAAACATGACATGTTAATTGTAAGAACAGTTGTTATAAATAATAGATTGAACATCGCTAAGATTTCCAGTTATTGAGAGAAAAACTGGTTTAAAAATCCATAATAAACAAGTTAATTTTCTCAGCCTGGAACAGTCCATCGTTATTTTTTTGAAACATTATTATTCGTTTTTAACAATAATAGGCAAAGAGAATTCAAAACAGAAAGAAAAAAGAAATCGCCTTAAGGCTATTTTAGAAATTTAATTTGTAACAAATTGCTTTCGAATATTAGATGATGTAAGCGTTTATTTTTTCACGTGGACTTGAAAAACAATCTTGTTACATCTTCGCTTTTGACGAGGTTAAAGATTTTACCTTCTATAGAATATTTTGATGCACCGACTTTTTCCTGTCTCAGGCATTTTTACATTACTTAAAGCTAGCAGTTTAACTGGATATTGATTTTCGCAGCCGTGACATTATAAATCGACTTAACGTGGAAAACACTGATGCGAAAAAAAATGAAAAGGAAAGACAGGGCTATTATACAAGTAGTAATATTGTTTATTATACAGTGGTATAATTGCAGTTGGAAACAGTTAAAGGATCCATTTCCAATATATTCATTTTGTATAATATACGCATTTTGTAATATAATATAAGGAACACATCACACATTTTATAATTCGCAAAACATAACAGAAAGATATTCTAAAGCTGTATTCTTGCAACTTTAATTATTGCAATTAATCAGATTATTATTAAACTTATTGGAGTATGTTGAATTTTTCTTAGATTACAGACATTAAGGAACGGTTCCCATGATTGAAGTGAAAATCAATAAAATGCTGGTTAGTTCCTGTGCGTTCTGCTATTCGCGATTATTGGAATCCGTTTTTGAAATACTGATGAACTATTAAATCTGTGAACATTCCACTCACTGGAAATAGTTTTTCAAACTGTTTAAAGATGTTTTTGATTAATCCCACTTGGTCTAGCATGTTTAACCCTTTCAAGTCCATTAATTGTTTCGTTTTAAAAATTACTAAATTTATTTCAAAAATGAGTATCATACATGTAGCTAATCATAAATATGTAAAGGAAAAAAATTTAGCATCTTTTATTTTCAAGAAATTTTTGGTTTCACAGTGAAACCAATGAACGGTAACGGGCCATTTTTCCTCCGAATAAATTATCATCGAAATGCAATTTAAATTATGTATTTAATTTATAAGTATACGTGAGTATTCAATATATTCAATTTTCATAAAATTCAGTAGTACTTGCAAAGATTCAAGTTAAAAAAAATATCAAATTGTGCAAGAACCCTCATCATTTTGTTAGTATTAGATATCGAAATCAATTTAGCTCTTACAATGCCGATATCTTTGTGAATATTAACGGTATTGAACTGGAATTTTTATATAAGTTGGCCTATATTTCTGGCTCTTAAGTTATGGAAGAAAAATGACGCTACGTTTCGCCCATGCGCAGTAAAAAATTGCTCAATGTGTGGTTTCACTGCGAAACCAATGAACGCGAAAGGGTTAATCTAGCCAAGATTCTTGATAAGGAGCAAGCATGAAAGCGTCAGTTAAAGTGATCTTGGGGCAACTAATTATCACCTAAGGTAAGAGTCCCCGTACACCCCATGGTCCCCGTGGCCCGTTTGTTTCATATTTATATCGTTTCAAATTAGCCAGCACACCAAATTGCAAATGTGGTTTACAAGGTGATGTAGACCACTACGTTTCTTACTGTACTTTCACGAAAAAATTTCATTTAAATAGACCTGCTAACCTGCAAAAAAACCCGCATAGTTTAAAATTTTAGTTAATAATAAATTCTGATTTGTGAAACTGAAAGAGATCTTTACGATTTCCAGTTGAATATGCAGTGAGTGAACTTTGTGACTTGAACGTTGAAAACATTTGAAACGTTGTCAAAAACTACATCAATGCTCCTTTAACATTTGTGTGATTTTTTTATTTCTTCTATTATATGTGTTCTATTGAATTGTCACACATGCTATAATATGCTTAATTTCCTAAGTTTTTGTTTAAATTTTTATTTGTCTTTTGTTTCCTGATTTACTATTTGATGTTGATTCACGAACTTGTTTGTCACTTCTTTTGCCTTCTGTTTAGTTGTTCAGAACTTTTGCTTTTGTTGCTGCTTTTTTTTGCATGCAGTGTAATTCCGTTTTGTTGCGATGTTTTGTAATCTGATTTAATGTTTTTCTGTTCTGAGGGTAATGGGAACCCACTTACTAGTCCTGTGGCTTCTTATCTACGTACACATGGTGCTCCTTGTTAGGGGTCCTTTGCATGGGAATAGGCTGCCTTTTGGGGGGACTTTCAAGGAAAACAGGCCACATTTGTACTTCACTTGGAGAAAAATCTCCAGCAACCAGCCCGATCGTATCGAGCAATTCACTGCTAAAACGCGAATCGGTCTATCAGTTTTCGAAAAATGCCGGATAGAACTCAGTCAGGATAGGCTGTCTTCCTGCGATTCAAATTCCTCAGTCATTCTTTACCTTCACCCGCTAGGCCATTGGTGGATTTAAAGTAATCTCACGAATCTTTTAAACATAGTTATTGCACTTAAATTATCATATGTGGGAGAATGAAAAAATAAGAATATTTTGAAAGTTTATGAATTACGTTCATATTGAACTCAGGATTTGAAATACTCAAATGAGCTATTCTGCACTTAAAACTGCTTTGCGAACACTTTAATGTAATCTCACGATTCTTATAATCCTTATTAGAATTAAATAATGATACCTAATAAAACAAAAAAATATTTTATAAAATTAATTGAAACAAAAATTTGATTACAAAAATCAGATTACCTAATTGCTTTTCTTCTTTTTTTCATACTTATTTCAATAACCAAACAACAAAAAACACTGTTACTTTTCCCTCTTTTAGCAGGTTTAGGATTATTATTTTCTTCAGTATATTTTGAAGCTCACGCTTTTATTCTTCTCGAAGCACTTTTATTTCGACTCAAACCCAACAATTTAACTGAATATTGATTCTGGAAATCTTGATCTTATTTCTAAATCGATGTAAAGTAGAAAAATGTTGATTCGAAAGAGAGAGAAAAAATGCATTTCATTCAGAGTAAAGAATGGGAAAAAGGAATTGCCAAATCCTACACGAGCGATGAAACAAAAGAATTTTTGAAATTCAAAACGGGTCACCAGAAAGCAATTCTTTCTTCGATTTTGAAGGCTTTTTCGCTGCTATTATTTGGAAAGCGGATAATTTATAAAGAATTCAAAAGGACTTTCTTCAGCTGATCGAACAATGTGAGGTTTTTCTACCAACTTCTGAGGGCTTCATTCAAGGAGAAGGTAGATTTTCTTGTCAGATATAGTTCCGTGAAATGAAAAACTGTTTGTGAGAATGTGATGATTTTTTTTTGGTTTATATACCCGTAGATTGTTTCCTGGGTTTTTATATTGTAATAGTTTAAATTCATGGTATAAAAATGTTACATAATAGTATTTCGTTAGTTATTTTCTTTATTTTCTAAAGAAGAAGTCCTGTTAGTGTTTCATTTTAGTAGGCTTAAGACTATTATTTCCTTCGGAATATTTTTCAGGAATGTATAGGAATGTACTGAATGTAAACAAACGAACTAACACATAAATATGAGATAATTTTTTCATCCCATATTTTTAAGCTTCTACAACAGAAAAAAAATCAAGGAAACAAAGGAATTAATGAATTAGTTTTTAAGAGATAAAATTTTTTAAAAAAATTCTTGAAAAAGATTTGAATCGAGTAAATTTACGTAATGGTAATTTCTTTATGAACTCGTTAGAATAACACCATTTTGATTACACTTTCTTCAATATTCTACCTCCTTGGGTCTCAAGTGTCAAAAATGAAATTTTTTTAGGGAATTAAATATTTAAGAAAATTTTTAGAAAGAGTGTTCTTGATCCCTGATCTTTAAGTTTATAAAAACTGAGACCTTCATTCAAGGGGAGATAGATATCTTTGTCAGACTATGATCTTGTGATGACAGAAACACTTTTAGCTATTGTTTCTAGGATTTTTGTGCAGTATAATAATTAAAAATCATACGATAAAAAATTATCATATAATGATGATTTAGTTCTTTTGTTTACTTTCTGCATCCCCCTCAAGTCCTACTGGCTGCCTCAACGTGGCGGGGGGGGGGACACTGGGCTGTCTGGGTGAAGTACATCGGGAGATTTTCTCCTGGCAGGGCTACCCTAGGTGTGAAGACCAGACCAATATGCCCAGCTAAAGTCAGTAGGCATAGGAGCCAAGTCAGACTTCTACCCTTTGGGTGCGCCTTAAAAAGAAGCTGCACAACCACCCTCAACCATGAGCTTTACACCTGTTATGGATCCTTTGCTTGCTCTCGATTTCTTGAGGGTGAGTGGGCTCATGGATAGTGTCTAGCTGCCGCTAGACAGAGAGGGATTAGTAACAACAACAACTTTCTGCATATTTCATTTCTATGTAAATGTGTTCTAAGAATTGAATATTTTCTTAAGGAATTAAATCTTCTTAAAAATTTTTTAAAGAAAATAAACAGAACGCATAAATCAAAAGGAATAAGTAAAAGTTTCATCACAAAAAGGATTTTGATAGTAGTAAAAAAAGAAACATATTACATTTAAATCACATTACATGCAGAACTGCCCAATATTTTTCATTCAAAAATATATCCTGTTACAGAACATATCTCTTTCAAAATGGACGGTTTAAAATTCGTATGAGTTTTTGTATAATTTTTAAAAAATTAATAAAAGCTTTTATAGTTTTTAGTAGTTCACAGATACATAAAAAAACGAACAAAAAAGCTTTTGGTTGCTTTAATGAAAGCTAGCTTTTTTCCCCCCATAAGTGAGTGAATTTTTATACAAACTGTTTACCAATACCATTCCACCAGTCAATAGTTTCTGGAAATGTTTCAGGCGCTTATTTCACTAATTAATATAGATTATGTATTGTATGTTCCTTGAATAAGTAAAAGCTCTATCAGAAAGTGAGATACAACTTTCATGAATGACGATACGTGATTATTTCCAGCGTTATTTCCTTCCAATTCATTTGAAATGACAAAATGGATGGCAAAGAGGAAGTGTCCATATATCAAAAATAGTTTTTAATTATTCACTCAAAAACATTAATTAAAATTTTAATGTCAACATGTAAGTAAGATGTTAATTGCATAAATACATATATGCAGTTAGTAAAAGGCATGTCTTATCATCGATGTCGTTCGCAGATGGTTTCTTTCTGGAGACATTTTGTGGTTTAAAATCTGTTATATATTAAATCTTTCTATTTTTCATGGCAATGACCTGAATAATCGCACACACAGACGCTGTAATCGTGAAATTTTTCTTTGTGGTTAAATTTTCCTCAGCTTTCAGATTATAACTACTGCTATAAACTGATGTTTTCTTTTAACTTTTAAGTCTGGATTCATGAACCTATTAAAGGGAATAGGTGAATTGAAGCTCATAGGAATATTTTGACTCATATCAACTCTAACAGAGTTGTAGAATATGACTAAGTTCCATTAATCATGTAAATTCATTCTACCAATTCCTGTGATTTATTTTGTTTCGTTTACAAAAATCACTTGTCATATTATTGAATTATTAAGTATTGAGTATTATTAATTAGTAGGTATTAGTAATTAATTAAGTAAACATCATGTTATTAAGTATTGAGTTTTTGTGTGCTTAAAAATAATAGCTCTAATATATATAAAAAAAATCTTTTAAAAACTCAAGCAGTTGATTTTTAGTCAGATCTGCCACATAATTTCTCCCTATTGTGAATCTTAGTAATGTAAAAAGATGAACATAACTATGCATCACTACATAGTTATGCAGTAACTTGTTCATATCTTGCAATATAACTTCAAGCACCTTGTCTTAGTATTTACAGAATTAGTTCAGTGTTGAAAACAAATTCAGCATGTTTCTTTCTTTTCTCGTACTTGATAATCAAGAAGTTTGTAATTTTTATGTGCAATTTCAGTATTTGGTTTTTCAGTTTCGGTTTTTGTTTAAGATTTCTTCTCGGGTAATATGTTGTTTCATTTTAGCATCGCCATTTTATATATTAGTTATCAAAGAAACAAGCTATATTTTTTTGATAACGAATGATTTTTCCCTCTCAGGAATGCTTTTTCTTTTCCGTTTATCATTGTACGTTTTTATCCATTTTCTTTGTATTTATTCATTTTTTTGAAATAATCTGAACTTACTTGTTTTAGATATTTATTTCTTCTACTTATTATGACACAGTACTAAAAATGTGTTTTTTAAAAATTTTCTTTGCATTTCTCCTATTTTTGCTTGTCGATTTCTTTTTCAAAATTATTTATGCTATTTTGAAATTTATAGTATTCGATTTGTTGCTAAGCCTATTTATATCAAAGTTGTATGAAACTTTTGTAGAATATGAGAAGATATTCTTTTCAGTTTTTTTTATAGAGCATGTTTATTTCTTCTCAGCTCATAGAAATTTTATTCCATGTAGTTTATTCCTTTCCATTCCATTTAGAAAAAGGTACCTGGTATCATAAGAATAAGTTTTTATTTTAATTATTAATATTTTTCCTTATTGGCAAAAGTAGCTCACACAGCACTAGAAGTACTAAACATTTCAAACAGGAATCTTTTTTATGACATCACTATAAATACTTCTTGTGTTGACTCAATGAGGGAATTCTGGATTAATAATGAAGCTGCTTTTTCCGTTTCGCCTGTTAGAATTCAAAATTATCAGTTCCAGTGAGATATTACTTTAATTAATTTAGAGCTTCCTTTCTGAAAATCTTGATTTTTAAAGACTACTAGTAAATTGACTACTTATTATTATTATAAGTTATTTTTATGTTATGTCACACACCCCTTTTATGACACACATCTTTAAAACTAGAAGATAATACGAAAAAGGTAACAATCACAGCGCAAAAACATACTGACGTGATAAAGTAATGTTAACGTAACTGACTTAAACGTTCGTTTAATTCCTGTTACTGCATCTGTGTGACCTTTTGTTGAGATGCATCATAAACGCGAAGTCACAAATTCATAAATGTGACCTTGCTAAACGTCCTGTCATTGTGGTATTTAGGGCTATGAAGAATCAACCTTTATGGACCTTAATTTATTAACTAGAGTTTCCAGTTTTCGACATTTCCTGCATAAAAATCGTCATTTTGAACTGCTAATGAACGCTTTTATCCAAAAACTTAGTTTTTCAACGAGAGGAGAAGTGGATTACAGCACATCATTAAAGAACGTTTTTCGAAACAATTTGCAAAAGTTTTAGATAAGTCTTCCTTTAACCTCATGAGCTCTGCAAAGGTTGCTTTTCAGCAAGATTTTTTTCATTGCCGAAAACTAGTACAGCTTTGAAAAGTGCCTAATCAGTGTTAAGAGAATAATTTACATTCAGAGAAAACAGGGAAACAGGGGAAATAGGGAAAACAGGTAATTAGTTTCAAGGAGAAAAATAAACAGAGATATTAGAAATATTTAGAATTAGACGCAGAAGAGAGAGAGAGAGAGTATTAAGAATTAGAAATATTTAGAAATACTAATTTATTGAATTTTGAGAATTTTTAAAAAAATAATCACTAAAGCCTAAAAAATTTGATTTTGAATTTCAGTTTCCTGCATCTGACATTCTAATTTTGTTATCAATTTGAAATTTCTTGAAGTAATAAATATAACACTTCTCCGTGATTTAAAAGAAGAACGGTTAAAATATCTTTTTCTCCAATTTTCTATGATTTTTTTTTTGATCAGTTCAAACATTTTCTATCGCAGATCCGAATTGTGCTTCCAACCAGTTTCAGTTCCCAGCATGCATTTCTACAATCCGATTGGACGGTACCTTTCTCGCGGCAGGTGACGTAATAAACTTTCACGTTCTGCGCGGGGATGATTTATTTACTCAATAACTTCGGTTATTAGTTTCAAGCTTGTCTGAACTTATTTCTTTGCCTCTCATACTTTGATTGCGGGGTAATGAATTTAATATTGTAATTTTTTAACATTGTTTTGGATCAATGTACACTGTACTGTTTTCCTACCGTTCAAATGTCATTATCGCGAAGAAAAATAAGCGTGGAAATCAATAATGTGTATATTTCGTTTTGATTTTGTTTTCAAAACTTTTCCGGATCATTGTGGGCATTTTTTCCCATTTTGTTGAAGTTCTGATTCCACGGACAACGCCGTACGCGTAATGCTAGTAGTTTATAAAAAGTCGTGCGCTAGAATGAAAGCCTAGAGTTATATTTCTATTAAAAACCCAACTTTCGAATATATGGCCATTCTGATATTGCTGGCTAAATGGGTGCAGATTATGTAAAGTATTTTACTGCAGTATACCTCTTCTATGTTCAGTTATTTCATATTTTAACAGTTTAGCTCATATTTTGAAATATTCGCAAGCAAAACCACCGGAATAGTACTCGCAATATGATATGGTAGTGAAATAAATTATAATCTATCTATGAACAAATTACAAAGGAAAGAATAAGGTAATGCTTCCTTTCTAGCCAAATTTTATTTGAAAACAGATATTATTTCTATACATAAACCGTTATTTATAGAAAATATCATCTCCGATGTAGAGACAAACTCATTCCAATATAATGTTTTTATTTACGTTGCAAATATCATAAAAAGCAAACACAATGAAAGCGTAATTCACCATTATTAAATAAAAAGAACAATGAGTATTCTTTCTACTTACTTAACCATCAAATCGTAACTTTTTCTTATAAACCTAGCAAAAGAATCTACAACCAGAAATATCACACTTTATTTTTATCACTGTTATTTCATTTCGAACACGAAAACTATCAAGAATGAAAAATACATTGCAAGTTAGTTCAAATGTCGAATCTTCAAGTACAGAATCTTCAATCGCCGAAAGCAATGCTTATATTCACTAAACTACCTTGAACAATTTTATCCATCAAAATAAAATACCAAAAGAAGAGAGTGCGCGTAATGAAGGTGAAATGCCTTCAACTGAAAGAGGGAAATTACATAATGAAGAGTGTTCCTCAAGAGCATATTTTATGTCCTTTCCTGTACATCCTCTCTTTTGTGTTTATTTTAATAGTATAATTTTATTAAGTATAAGTTATTTTAATTTACAAAATTAATATATGAATAAAATCCACTAAATAATGATATATTTTGGATTAAAATCGTAAAATAGATTAATGATTATTATAAAAATAATTTTATAATAACTACATATTTTGAGAAGTTATTTTAATTTAAAAAATAAATATATGAATAAAATTCACAAAATAATGGTATATTTTGGATTAAAATAGTAAAAATAAAGAAGTTTTCAAAAACATGCTTATTGGTGCAAGAAAATAACTTATTTTGTCAGAAATATGAAGGTCAAAACAAAATCTTAAGGCGTTGATAGACATAGACTAAATAAGTTGGAATTTTAATTGCATTCTCAATATATTTTATATTTTTAATGATTGTTTAGGAATTTTCTTCTTATGATATTAATTTTGGTTTAGTTTTTTGTAATATTGCTTTGAACGCCTCATTTTTCAGTATTTCATTTTAGCATCTATATTCTTGATAAAACTTATTTTCTAATTTTAGTACACTAGTAAAAACATGCCAATCAAAATTTTTATATTATTGATTATTTCCTACTTATTTTAGTCATTAAAATACAATTTAGCATAATTCATTTTAGAAATATTATGGAATCTTGCAATGAATTTTTATGAAAATGACTACCATATACTGCCTCTAAAACGTAGACTATTTAATTTTATTTGTTATCTACTTTTCAGACCTTAACCGCCAAAGGACAGAGTTATTTTGTAACTTACGGTATTTAGGACGAGTTAACTCGGGATAAGTTCTTAAGCGGAAATTAATTCGAAATTCTTTATAAATATTATGAAATCTTGAAATCAATTTTTTTAAAAATTCACTACCAGATAGTGTCTCTCACAAGGAATTCAAATTTTACTGAGATCAGTTTATAAACTAATAATTTAGTAATGACAATATTAAAATATACTATCATCGGAATGACATAATTCGACAAAAATACTCTAGAATATTAGAATGTGATCGATAAATCGATTACCAAATTCCTTCTTTACGAATATGAAAGAAGTCATGTTAAATACTACAAGCAACTAGAAACATCGTGTTAGAATCAAAACAAGTTACAGACACTCCATGTAAACAAATGCTGAAATGAAATCCATGTGAAAACTCATTTTATTATAAAACGTGAAATCTTTAAAGCATTATAATTACTAGTTTGCATTATTTGAATTTGAATTCTTAACTATTAGAATTCGTATACTAAAATTAATATTTTTCATTAAATAGAAGAATGTTATTTTGCAATAAAAATTAAAAAGTGAATAAGCGAATATAAATATTATCTATTGCTTCATTATGCCTTTAATAAACATTGGAATTCAGTATTTTAAACATTTTGCTTTTGTATAAATTCTATTAATAACATGGATTTTAAAATGCCTAAAATGCTAATTACACTTATCAATATTCTATTAATAATTAAAAGAAACCAGAATTATTATCTCTATTCTTACTCATTACGTCGTAATTGGTTTAAAAAATAAGTAAAACAATCTACAGAAATATTATATGTTATTTTTATTGCTTTAATTTCTTTTGATTGCTTTAACTTTAACTGAACACAAAAACTATCAATGCAACTTGGTTTAAATTGAAAATATTTTAAGTATGGAATCTTCAATGGTCGAAAGCAATTCTATTATTAACTGAAACTTTATTGATATTTTATTATTACATAAAAGAAACCAGGATTATCATTTCTATTCTTAACCATTACACCGTAAATTATTTTAAAAAATAAGCAAAAGAATCTAAAGAATTGCTATGTGCCATTTTTATTGCTGTAACTTCTTCCGAGTGTTTTGACTTTTCCTGAACACGAAAACTATCAAGAATGAAAAATACATCGCAGCTTGGTTTAAATTTCGAACCTTTTAAGTACGGAATCTTCAATGGCCGAAAGCAATTCTGTTATTAACTAAACTGTCTTGAACACTTTTAACGACCAATATAAAATATCAAGGGGAGAGAGTGCAAGTAATGGAGGGAAAGAGCCTTCGGCAGTGAGAGGGAAATCATGTAATGAAGGGTGTTCCCCTAGGACGCATTTTATGTCCTTTCCTATTTATTCTCTTTTTTCATTTTCTGGTCACCGCAGACGACTTTTATTGCGAGAGGGGAGAGACGTGATCATCCAAATACATCTCAATCTAGACTCGATTTTTTTTTCTTTTTCCCCCTTCACCCGACTGTCGTTTTCCTACGTCAATTACGTTGACTTTCTCCAGTCCTGATGTTCTTCAGTCTAGAAGATGAGTCGAGGAAAACGATGATGCGCAGAGTGATGATGATGGCTGGTTTTGCCAGTTTTCGAATTTTGATGATCATTTTGGAATGAAACAGGATGAGTTAGGCAGGGAAAGATACAAGGCAGACATTGGGAAAAACTCGTGATATAAAATGACTGGGTTTTTTAACAAAAAAATGAAAAACCTGTAATGGTGCTTTGATGCTAAGTCGGGAGTATGCCGTTTGCAAATTTCTTGAGGAATTAATGCTTTGTTCGATTTGTAATTTTCTTACAATGATAAGAACAGTGTCTTGGAATAGATTAATGGTGCCTAGTGTGTTATATTTTTTACGTTCCCCTTCGTCACTCATGGCTTTAGAAATTTAAATGAACTGACTAATATTTTGATTTCGCAATCCCCTCTCCCCTAAAAAGGGTGTCTGGGGCATCTATAATCCCTGGTCCCTTTATCACTACGCCGTCACATTTGAAGCGCTTGGAATATTTGAAAATAGCAAGGGCTTTTTTTTATTTTCTAAAGAATAAAAATTAGTCTTTATTGTTTGTACTATATTTAATACAGTATGCCTTGGCAATATACAAGAGATCCAGGTGTAAATAAAATATGGCTTCGCTGTTCACTTTTGAGCCAAAATAAATATTTCTTATGTTGCTATAATCATTTATCATAGATTTTTTATGTAATTCCCAACCCACAATTTCCCGCCAACATTAGTTAAAAAAATATCAATTTGGGGAAAAACTCTCATCATTTTGTTTCTCTTAGAGAGAAGCAGACATT
The DNA here is from genome assembly GCA_013235015.1 of Araneus ventricosus. Classification (NCBI taxonomy): domain Eukaryota; kingdom Metazoa; phylum Arthropoda; class Arachnida; order Araneae; family Araneidae; genus Araneus; species Araneus ventricosus. The sequence continues at coordinate 1,256,298 of BGPR01000131.1, forward strand.
CTGTTCACTGAAATGCCGATATCTTTCTAAATCTTAATGGTATTCAACTGGAATTTTTTTATAATTTTCCCTTTATATCTTCTGGCTTTGAAGTTAGGAAAGAAAAATTGTCCTACGTCTGGCACATGCGCAGGAAAAATTATTTACTACAGAAACTGATAGTGGCTCTAATGTTCAAAGTATTTACTTAAAATGTTAATACAATGCTTCTTAACATATTGTCGAGAATTCTGTAAGTTTGGTATATTTTGATTGAAAACTCTGCATTTTAAAAGCAAAAAACATGCTGAAAAATTTGTAATTTTTTAAGAAAGCCTTTATGTTTTTCAGAATATAGGTGATATTAATTAAAAAATTAAAGAGCGATGAGCATATTAAGCATAACCATTGATGAAATTAGAGAATAATTATCAGCTTTCTATGAAACGGGGTGAGCTGAAATTCCTTTTCGTATTCACCAATTTCTGCTCGGTTCCCTAAATGCCCTTGTGACAGAATCTTCACTGTAAAATGTGAATTCAATCCTATTTGTCACATGGTGGAAGTTCAAATGCAGTTCCTCCAGCCCTTTTGGAGAAATTCGAAAAAAATGTTTAAATCCGAGAGTCTCCGGATGCTCTTGATCATATAGTGTATGTTTTTAACTAGAAATGTTATGAACTTCCTTTTCATGAGTTTTGAAGGGCGTGATACATGTCTTGTGTGCCAATCCAATTTAATTTTGGAATTTTGCATTTCAGGGAGGAACAAGCAGGAATGTCTGCCTCCCCCACCTTCTAGTAGGATTTAGCAAAACAGCGCGTCTTGAGTTTCAAAAATCGAGTTCACATTATGGACTTCCACCCTATAGCCGAATGGGCCCGAAATTTGAAGCAGATTTACAATTTTAGCGCCAAGTCCACATACCGAATTTCATTTAACTAGCTCATTGCGTTTTTAAGTTTGTTAGGTGACGGGCACTTGAAGCGCCACCTACAACTCCTTCCAAAAAATTAACCATTACGAAAAAAGATCTGAGCGGAAGCAGACGCTACTCACCTTCAACAAGGATTAAAACAATTCAACTATGCATCAGCCACTCGTCCTAGCAGTGGTCCTTTATTCATAAAAAACCACCCGCCCTATCGGTAGTCAACCTGTGGAACTATATCCATCTGCCTTTGCAGTTTGGT
>BGPR01000131.1:1272265-1282622 GCA_013235015.1 Araneus ventricosus
GCCATTACGGCAACCGAACCGATTGAATGGGCATGGGACATCATACATAGAGACAGACATCATTCCCAAAATCGTCTTTCAGAATTCAGGGAGATCTCAAACGTAACCAGTAGGCATGCGCAGGGAGTTAGTTTCAAAACTGAACAAGTATGCGATTATACAGACAGACAGACAGTCAACCCTTTGACGGATTTGGCCCAAAATTTTATACGGACCTACATTCATGACGATAAAACTGTGTACCAAATTTTATCCATCTAGCTATTCAAGGTTTTGAGTTATAGTGTTCACATGACCGCGGACGTACAGATTGACAGACTTCTCGTTGACAGATTTTGTCCAAAATTTGATAGAAACCTACAAATTATGTTTCAAGTTCACATACCAAATTTCATCCCTTTATCTCTAATAGTTTTCGAGTTATCGTGTTCACAGACACACACACAGACATACAGACACACAGACAGACATAATTCCAAAATTGTGTTTTTCGGACTCAGGAAGGTCTAAAACGTGGAGATTCGTCAAAATCTCGAGTTCGAATTTTTTGACGATTACAATACTTTCTCTTTGTATACTTCGTATACGAGAAAGTAAAAATTAATCAAAATCTTGAGATTGGAATCATCAAAAAATTCTAGCTTGAGCTAGAATTTTTCGATGATTCCAGAGCTTTCAATTTGTATTTCGCATACGAGAAAGTAAATATGAAAGCTTAACAAAAGAAACGGCAATAAAATTTTGTTATTTTCTTCGAAAGCCATTGTAACCATAATAACATTATTGCACAGGAAATGCAATAAAACGATTAGTAATAATAGTCACTTGTCTGACTCATAATAGTGCAGAGAACACGACGCAAAATGACACCTGTCTTTCTATTTCCGACAACCACCAAGAATTTAGAACTCTCCCGATAAATTTCTATTTCGAAAATTTCAGAACAAATTTATATTATCTTCTGCTTGAATCACAGTGAGTCAGTCACAAGCATGTGAGTAGGCTTTCCAGCAGCAACAATAATATGAAGGGCACCCATTGAGCAACCGATCGTAACTCGGAAAGATGAACGAGAAAATGACATCACTTCGCAAATATTTTGTTTTGTTCAAAAATGGGAGAGTCAACAAAGAATATTCAGAACCACGTGCTCAGAGAGCCGAACGATTACAAAACCTTCTCTTGCTAGGTGCGAGAGAGAACAAGGCATCGATAGAATCTTTCGAAAGTCGTGTTTTCGCCCGTGCGACATTCCAGTCGTCAAATGAATGGAACATGTTCGTGTGGGCGCGAATTCGTGTTTCATTCGGTGGTGACGTCACTCGAAAAAGACCTTGGACTCTTCCTTCTCCACGAATGACTCTCGAGTTACGAGGATAGCCTTTCGTCTCGTTTGCGGTCATTAAGTAATTATAAAAAGTGACTGAGTTGTCGATGGAAAGTGTGCTCCTCTAGTTCCAGTTTCGAATCGGGGGAAAAAATTATGTCCTTTTAACCTATATTGAAGCTAATTGACCTTTCAGAAGCTTCGTGTCGGAGAGTACATTTGACTGAATCTTTTATGCGAGGACTGTCATTATCTCGTTTCATCGAGTGGATGATGCGGCCGTTCTAGAACAAAAAATAAAAGAATATTCTAAAATATGCTGTGAGTGGATTTTGTTCCAGCTCTGCTTGAATTTCTTGATGGCATTAATTTTTGATTTTTAGCCTTCGTTTTTTTTTTAAATTTTTTTTTATAGAATACTAGGGATTTTACAAAAATATATTTCAAATTTTTAATAAACGTTTTTTTTTAAAAGAATATGCTGAGCTGATGGTTTTCGCAAATCGTTAAGGCAGCATATTGATTATTTTTTGAATTTCAAACTTTTTTTTAGAAGTATGGGGGGACTAATGTTTTCTATGACCGAGAAATACAGCATAAAAACAGGTTGAATCTTTTATACGAGCACTATCATAATCTCGTTTCAGGAGGGTAGGTAAGATGCATAAGTTCTAGACGGGAGGAAAAAAAACGTGTCTATCTCTGATAGAATTCCATCATGACATAATCGACTTTTAGCATTAAATCTTTATTTTCTTTGGATATTATGGACTAGCTATTTTACAATAATGCATTTTTAATTTTAATTATAGTCTTAAAACAATATGGTGGTCTGATGATTTTCGTAATTGGAGCTATTTGACCTTTCAAAAGGGGAGTAAAGTTCACCGAGTCTTTTATGCTGGGACTGTCATTATCTCGTCAATGGCGGATTTTGACAATATTAGGCCACAGGCGCAAAATTGTTTTGAGGCCCTTCTACCTCATGTTGTAAATACCGCGTGCTTAGCACTGCAGTGTACATAAAATTGAGGCCTCTCCTAGGGTCTCGAAGTACGAGGCTAGTGCCTCTAACACCTGCGCGAAAAACTGCCACCTTACCTCGTTTCATCGAATGGATCATGCGCCCGTTCTGGAGGAAAAAAGCATATTGTAAAATGTATTATGAGTGGATTTTGTGTCCAGCTGTGCTGGAATTCCGGTATGACATTAATTTTTGACTCTTAGCTTTCGTTATTTTAGATTATCGTGGACTAGCTATTTTTCAATAATATATTTTGAATTTTAAACATTTTTTCTAAAAAAAGAATATGGTGCACTAACGATTTCCGTAAATCTTTAGAGAACCGTAATGTTTATTTTTTATATTTCACTCTTTTTTGAAAAGTTTGTTGAACTAGTGTTTTTATGATCAAGAAAAGCGTTATAAAATTGTAAAGATCGGTAACTGGAATATCATAAAAAATATTAATAATTTCAAATTCCACTTATAAAACTGTTTAATGTTTTTCTTGCAAAATTATGAATTCATAAGTACCATGAAAAAATTATGAAATTCGAAATATAGAATATCGTAATATTATAAAAATCAATTTTCACTTATAAAAAATTATTTTATATTTTATTTACATTTTCTTGGCACTTATTTTTTCACTTTTTTAAGAAGTAATGTGAAACTTACAGATTGGAAGCTTTTCCTATCATGAATTTAATGTGAAGCAAGGACTGTTGAAAATTGCAGTATCAGAGATAATAAAGTGAAATTTTAAACCTTTTCCTACGGCAAGAAAACTTTGTTTGATCTTAAATTTGAAAATAAATAAGAAATTGAAGGATAATTCATGATAAATAAATTATTTAATTGAAAATATATTTTTTAAAATTCATATTTATATTTATTATTAGTGATTTTATTTATTGTTAGAATAATATTATTAATTTCTAATAAAAATATGATTTTCTAATAACAATCATTTATTTATTATTAGAAACTGATTTTATAAATTTCTAATAATAAAAGCCCAAGTTGCATGGGCATGTTTTAAAAAGAACGCTCTAAGAACGTGGATGTAACGTGATGTAGTAGTAATAATAGTAGTAGTTATCGTGTTTGATTTATGAAAAAAAATCGAGAAAAATGAGTTTAAAGTAAATGTTTTTAATTTACAATAAGAAGAAAATATGATTTTTCTTCATTGCTTTCCACTTTTGTAGGTTATTTCTTCTTTTTCTCCACATTAATTAATTTTTTAAAAATTTTCAGTGTTTTTTTATATATCGTTTTCTTGACTCTAATGAGTTCGTATTGGGAATTCCCATTCAACTGGAATCAGCATTTTGAACATTTCTTAAGTTAACTAATTTAAAGAATCATATTAGCGGATCTGGATATACTTTTAGTGATTAATATTTGTAGGAAGAGCGAGAAAAATTATATTAGAATATGCAATTTTAAAAACACCAATTAATGTAAAATTACGGGGTGTGTCAATGCTGAATGAGAAAACAGAAATTTAGCCTGAGAATGCGTTAGCATGATTCCTATCATTTTTGTGAAACAATCGCAGCTTTCAGAATTGCTTTTTTGGAACATTGACCCTGCCAGTTTAAATTACAGCAAAGTAAAAAAATATCACGTAACTTTACGCTACTTTAAGAAAATTTCTTTGTTTTATCTGTTTTATATTAAAAACATAAGGAGTTTTTGGAAAACATTAAATTTTTTATGCATTATTTTATAAAATTTGGTTTAAAACATTAGTTTAAATATTTACATTTTTCTGTCTTTTTAGGCCAGATAAATAAGAAAAAATTATTAGTTATGAACTAAGAAAAGTTGCGAAATCATAACCAATGTTTTATGACTTTGTTTTCTATCACAGCACATTAAACAACTTCCGTCTTGTCAAATATTGAGTTACTCGTAGAAGTAAACAAAGAAAAGAAAAAAATGCTGAAAATAAAACGATCGCATTGTTGTAAGAAAACTATTTCATATCAGTAATTAAATTTTATCATCTATACTTATAAAAGGCAATGTTTGTGTGTGTGCGCTCGCGTGTGTGCGATGTCCAAGCGAATCTATCGCCCTTACAGCCTTGAATTTTTTTTTTTGCAATCTCTAGAGAAAAAACTCCCTGTGCACCAACAAGTACAACACAAGGCTTACAGAAGTAAGTAAATGACTAAACCAGTGGGAGTGGTCTCCCCTAAACTTTCTCGTATACTTTCTAAGTGGAGATTCGACAAAATCTCGAGTTCGAATTTTTTTGACGATTACAATACTTTCTCTTTGTATACTTCGTATACGAGAAAGTAAAACAAAAAAACAAACAAACCTGAAATCAAATATCTGTTGCCACGTTTCAAAAAATATTACTTTGAAGCAGGCGCGATAAAATAGGCAATGCAATGAATACTAAAGCGAAAATTCTGCTTTGGAATTGAATTCCCAAGAAAAAATTTATCCTACCACAACCGTAACAATTGCAAAAGCACGTGAATAAAAGATTTGCTGAAATAATGAGATCGGTTTGATTTACAACAATAAAAAAATTGTTAACAATTGTTGCTTGAAAACATTATTTATTGTTGTAAATAAAATTTACAACAATAACAGATTGCTACCAATACGCATGCGCATGACAATCGGATTAAAGGAAATTGAATATGCAATTTGAACGCCTCTTTTTGACGGATTTGGCCCAAACTTTTATACGGATCTACATTCATAACGATAAAACTATGTACCAAATGTTATCCATTTAGCTATTCAAGTTTTTGAGTTATAGTGTTCACATGACCGCGGACATACAAATAGACAGACTTCCCTTAGGAGGATTTTGTCCAAAATTTCATAGAAACCTACAAATTATGTTTAAAGACCACATACCAAATTTCATCCCCGTAGGTCTAATAGTTTTCGAGTTATCGTGTTCACAGACAGACACACACACAGACAGACATACAGACATAATTCCAAAATTGATTTTTTCGGACTCAGGGAGGTCTAAAACGTGGAGATTCGTCAAAATCTCGAGTTTGAATTTTTTGACGATTACAATACTTTCTCTTTGTATACTTCGTATACGAGCAAGTAAAAAAGGGGTGAAGGAAGCTTCAAAATAAATGAAACAAATGCAAATTCCAAACAGAAAAGGGGGAAGAGAAAAAAAAGAAACAAATATTCAATAAATTGGTCACATCCATACGAACACATGAATGGTATAAAACAATGAAGTGAATAAACAAGGGGAATAGATAACGAAACATAATATTTTTTAAAGATATAGATGCAATATAACTGGTCACATATACACAACAACAAAAAATTAATAATAACGAGAAATGGAGTACAAGGTGGGGAAAATGAAAAAAAATATTAAAGCACTCAAAAATCAAATAAAAGCGCACAAATACACAAACTACTACACAACATATAAAGCACACAAATTTCGAACAGTTAACAAATCAAAAGGGTCTGATCCAAAAATAATTGAGAGAAAAGAAATGAATTCCAAAATTGAAAAAATAAAAATAAAAAACAAAAGTTATAAGGAAAAAATGTAAATGCCAGCAAAACACATAAAAAATTTATAGTCTATATAATGTGGGGAAAAAAATACTGTCGATAAATTCACAAAATGATGCAAAACAAGTTTTCTCTGGATAAAGTAGAGAAAGATGGAGGCCATACTAAATTGTTCTTCTTTAGACTGCTGATGAGTAAACATCTAGCGGGAGTGAATTTAGAGCAGTAAAGTATCAATGATTGACATCTTGAATCTCTCCACTAGAGCAGGAACACAAGTCCGAGATAAATTGAAACGTTTTAGATAGGCTTTAAGTTTCCATGTCCAGTGAGAAATTGAGTAATTCTGAATTGGTGACTCAATGCACCTCGAAACCGGAATTTTAAAATTTAATCTAAATTTTTATTTAATATTTTTTGTTGTTTTGGGTAGTTTTTTGCTATTCAACAAAATCGGTTTTTGATAATCGTGGAATAAAGTAGATACACATAGGGAAGAGAATAATTTTCTTTCTAATGAAGTTGGTTTTGAATTTCTAAGGTAATTTACTGAATTTTGAGAAATTTTAAAAAAATAGTCACTTTACGTTAATTTTTCATTTGTTCTTAAAATTCTTGCATCCGACGTTCTAATAACTATGCTAATTTCAATATTTTCAGCTTATAACGCGAACGTTTCTGTCGGATTTAAAAAATAAGAACCGTTAAATATCTTTTCCTTTTTTAAAATTAAATTTTCCTGATCAGTTCAAACAATTTTTTTTTTACTAGCGAGCTTCTCAGAGGACATTCACGAGAGCTAAATTCTCCGTTCCCAGAATACATTGTTGCAATTTCGGTGGCTGGCAGCGAGAACGAGGAGACGCCATAATCTTTAACGAATGACTCAATAATTATTTTCGGCAGTGTCTTGACATGTTTCTTTGTCTCGCATATTTCGCTTGCTGTTTAATAAGAATTTTCACATTGTAATATTTAATATTGTTTCGGATTAATGTACTCGATACTGTCTTCCTAAAAATCGATAATGTATATCCTTTTATTTTTATTTTGTTTTCAAAACTTTTCATGACATAGTGGCGTTCTTTTGTTTCATTTTGTTGAAGTCATGATGGCGGACAACGCCGAGCGCGTACTGCTAGTAAGATATGTCAGAAATGCATCTTATAATAGCTGCAAGTTATGGTTGGGTTTGAAATCTCTTCCTTCCCATCGTAAAAAATCATACTAAGATTACACAAGAAATTAAAAAGGTATGTTATATATGTGGGAATTGTATTTTCCCATCTAGCTTAAAAGCGTAAGTTTAATTCCTTCCTAATAATAATTTCTCACTTTCCGTACAAGCTCATTTGAATATGTGTGGTGTCTGCAGAAAGATATCGGATGACGATAAAGATCACGCGCTTTCTCACGGTAATCACGTGATGCGTAGGTGAAGGGCCGTTCAACATATCACGGCATGTTTTGTTATTTTTTGACCCCTCCCTTGTCAGCAAAATAAGCAAATCAACCCCCCCTTATAATTACGTAAACCAACTGCACCCCCATTCTTTTTCTTAGAAAACTATGTAATGATCTAATTTTAAAAATTTAGGACTTAATTCAAATAAAAACTCTAACTCGGCTTAAAATGAAAAAAAAAAAATGTAAGTTTAATTTCCTTAAATTTCAAGTTTAAACTTAAAAAAATCAAATTTAATTTTCTTTTGCAATTTGACTTTTTTTCAAATTTAATTTTTAAATTAAATTATTTGACAGAATTACAAGAGATTTTCGAAATAAAGTGATTTTAATGTCTTAGAAGTCATCACTCATACTCCCCTCCCCTTGTCAGCAAAATAAGCAAATCGCAAACCCCTCCCTCCCCTTGGGTGCTCGTAATATTTGAACGGCCCCTAAGTTCTCCGTTAAAATCCACTGTAATGTTTTATGGGAGAGCGACTTTTCAGAAATTCAACTGGCCAGTCATGCAGTAAGGAGCATAGGCGACGAGCTAACTATGTAGCTATGTAACTATCTATTCACTGTATCTATATACTGTAATTGTGACTGTACTGTATCTGTAGAACCTAAAACTAGGATGTAACTCTAATTAAACCCTTTAACGAGTATAAAATGTAAACTTAATGAGTAACAACCTAAATCTTTCCTGTCTAACTGTAAATAATACCTGTGTACTTTTCTCATTCATATTAGTATGTTTTAATAATAAATAATTTAGTTTTTAATTCTTGTCTCTCATCTCTTTATCTTTGGTGCATGTACCTAGAGTGCCATAACATAACAATTTCCTAAGGTTATGTTGGCTTCGGCCTAGACTAGAATAATAATATTTCTATAATTATTGGATCCTCGCCGGGATCCGTGATCATAACCCTTTTCCTATAAAATTGGCGGCTCAGGCCGTGATGACAATAATACTTTCCACATATATTAAGTCTTGCATCTTATACGTATTTAGGAAGATTCCATTGGTTTTAGTAAGAAAGTAAAATGATATCCCAGTCGGTGATTCGGCAGGAGAAGATAGATTCTTCTGTCTGGAGATATAAAGAATAGAACATTTCGCTTCTGTCTTCATTAGATTAGAGCTGCAAAATTGAAGAGATGGAGAAAACGCAAATAACGAGGCTTCAAACAAGATGCCACATGCAGAGGCTCCTGAGGACCAGGTGAAATGGGATCTGTCTTTGGCGCCTAAGTAGGATGGCGCAAGCGAGAGTGAAATGAAAAGAAAAATAAATGTTTTCATAGACTTGAGAAATAAAGTTATATATTTTAAAATTTGTTGCATATTATTTTAGTTTACTACTATCACCTTACTATCAATAAGGCCACTATATAATCTTTAATATAGCTGAAGTTTAAAAAATTTTCATCATATATTATTAAGTCATATTTAAAAGTAAAACATGCTTATTTCTACAAAAGTTTGTTTGACTATTTAGAATACAAACATTATAGAATTTGAAAGAATACGTTGGTTGAAGGGTGCCGTATTGTTGCCTTGGCCGGTTGATAAATTTGTCTTCGGACCGTTTGGTCACATGCATACGTTAAAAGTAAGTTTAAGTTAAAGGGGAGTGTTGTGGGGAAAATCCATTTTAGTCCATAACTTCTAAGCAATTGAGCTATAAAAAAAACTTTCAATGCCAAAGTTATTCATTACGATAAAGCGATATCGCCTATTTTGAATTTTCTTTCTATCTTTAATAATCATAAGAAACACCATTACCCCTGAGCTGGAAAACCCATCCAGACTCGACCAAGATTTTCACCGTACTTACAACTATCCCTCCAGTTAAAATCTAATCAAAATTTCTAGTTATCGTGTTCTAGTAATATACCATAACGTTTGCAACGAGGGCGTTTTTGTGTTCGAGGGTCAGGATTAAAGTGACAATTTATTTTCCCCTCAAAACGGGTCACTTTTATTTTTAGGTAACATTATGTGAATTTAAGAAAACAATTTCTTAGGTTTTTATTCATTAAGGAAAAGAACCGAATAAACACATGAAAATAAATAATTCATATGATCTTACAGTTTTGAAAAACACATTTTGCTGCAATATAGTTGATGTGATTTAAAAAAGAGTGAGTCCTTGGCAAGATTTCTTAAAATTTACTTTGCTTATTCACATTGTTTATAAACTGCGACTTGCAACTGTGTTTTCTAGTTCTTCTAAAACTTATTCATAAGAAAAAATACCCTTTTACGGGTGCATTATGCTGAGCAGACATAGAATATATTCAAAATTATATGAGTTAATATGATTTAAATTATTGGCGTGAAAGTGTTTGAACAATTCAACCCAACGATTTTCAGTTTAATTATTCTTTGTGTTTCATTCTGTCACTTCATACGGTGTAATGAAGTTAAGAACAAATCGGATGCTTCTGATCAACTTACACATGCGTGACAAGTATAGTGCATGCTCCTTCCACCAGGCATTATCCGTGAAGTTTTTTTTTAAAATTTTGGCCTCTTATGCTTTGGTGTATCATGTAGGTTGTACTCTCTTTCGAGAAACGGGACAGCTTTGGGTGTCCCGAAGCTAGTTAGATGACAACTGGACAGGACTGCAAAGACAGGACTTGACCATTTCTAAAACCGGACCGCATGGTCATCATTAGATCATGATCATGTGAAATAATAACCATTAGCTCTCTTCTGGAAACGGACACTTTGGGTGTCCCAAGAAGCTGTATGAAGCATGGACAGGCTAGCAAAAGAGCTGGGGCTGACCTTTAAAACAGGACGCATGGTACATTGTCATGATCGGTGAAGAAATCAGCTCATTAGCTCTCTTTCTAAGAACGGACATTGAGTGTTCCGAAGCTGTCTTGCTACCAACAAGCGGACAGAGCTACCAAAAGACGGGACAACCCATTTCAAAACGGGACCACGTTCCATTTATCATGATGGTGAAGATCGGTACGAGGAATTTATCCGATATGTCATGAGAACCATTACAATAGGTAAAATTCAAACGAGT
>BGPR01000131.1:1293629-1339646 GCA_013235015.1 Araneus ventricosus
GATGAGATAGACGAATAAAAATTCGATAATCTTAACATCAAAACTGTAGATTTCTACCAAATTTTGGACAAAATCTGTCAACGGGATATCTGTCTATCGCTTGTTCTTGTGCATGAAACACGAACACTCAAAAACGCAATGAGTCAGATATATGAAACTTAGCACATGATTTGTTCCCCTCCAAAATCATAGATCTGTACCAACTTTAGGTCCAAATCCGTTAATGGGTTCATTGACTGCATTTTCTGCAGATAGCTCAGAAACGCAATAAGCTAAAGTAGCGAATGTTAGTATGTGGCCTTTATACTACAATTGTGTATCTGTGTGAAGTTCTAGACGAAATACGCCGAAGGGAAGATACATAAATGCATTATCTATCCCCCTCAATATACGACGAAGCTGCACAAAGTGTGCCGTACTGTGGATGTACACAGAACAGAACGCCGTCTTTTACTCCCGTACCCTTGACCAGACCGGTCACTTAACGGTTTGATGGGCAAGACACGGGAATTTTATTTAAGAAAAACAAAATAAACAAAAAGAAGGAAATATATACACTATGTACAGCACAGGCATTTTCACTTTTACACTATTAGTTCGTAGAGTCTTCTTTTCTTTAGATGTTGAAATACCTTTCTTTTATTTGAAGGGGGGAATGTCCGGTAATTGAGCCACTAAGTTCAGCTCGCTGGAAAGTTGAAGGCTAGGGAGGCCGGAAAAGATCTCTGTTTCCGCTAATGAATTTGATAATCTCACGAATTTTATGCCTGGAGACAAGATTATTGGAAACCCTTTTCAGCCATTCTTGTTCGAAGTTTGGCGCTGGCTTCCTCATATGCCAAGACACTGTTTAAATACACTCCGCGGCATAGTGAAGTGCCGTGCCAATTCCACCACAACTGCAATAATCGCTGTTGTGGATGTACACAGGAAAAATCTACCGATTTCACCGAAAACCGGTTTTTTGTTTCGGTTATTTTTTGTCCAGGTTATAACCGGTTATTTTTAAAAAATCCAACAACCGGGTAAAAAAAAACGGATCGGAAAGTAGTCTCGATTTTAGGTTCGATTAAACTAAGATTTACCAAGTTATGAAGCTTTGAATTTCATCATCTTAGCCAATCAACGACAGCGGCTTCCTAGAGGCGTCTGTTGGTTGGCGGATTACTGAAAGAGTCTTTATGAATGGATAAATATTGGCCAATGGATTGATTTCCTGCAAAAACAATACTAGTGAAAAATTTTGTCTACAAACGGCGTCTGTTTTTTCATAACCCCCAGAAAACCGGTTATTTCAAAATCCGGTTATTTTGAGCGGTTAAACCGCCAGGATAAGCCAGGGTGAAAAAAATTTGAATAAAAGAAAACCGGTTATTTTCGCAATAACCGCTATCCCTAGATAGAAGAGGGGAGAACCATCACTGGTGGGTACACCAGTGATGGGGATTGTAACGGAGCACACGAACTCTAAGGTCCGGAATCTCCAAAACCTAATACTTGTTCCAGTTAGTCCTTGCTAAATAGTTGATTTCAACCTGGATATTTATTTCATCTGAAAGGTAATGTTTGTTAAGCTGCCAGGGAAAGTTTTATTCACATTCATGCTCCATACTTTCAATCATTCACACACACACTTTCATTCCACATTCTCCCGGTGGTTTTGGCAGGTTTTCGCGTATGCAATGCATATAAGCATTAAAAAGTGGTTAAAGTATTAATTCCCTCAAATCCATTTAATTATTAATTAAATGTAGTCATATTATGTGTCTTTAATAATGACATTGATATAAAAAAAATTAATTTCAGTTCTTTGAAATCAAAAACGGAAAAATATTGCGTATTGAAATAAATTTATGAGACAGGATTGCGTAATCAATCCATCTAATTAAAACAATAAGGAAATAACTTATTATGTAACGAATCATATCTTAATTCATCTTAAAAAATAACATTAATAAGAGTAAAATAATCAAATTATTATTTGTCTCTACAACTTATTTAAACAAACGTGAATAAAATACAGAGATGTGGAAAACGATATAATTTTGTTTTGACTAATTTGGAAACTTTTGTGCAATTCTCTGTAAAAATGTAATGAATAGTAGTAAAAAGTAGTGAATATAAAAATTTTTAAAGGAAAATAAAATAACTTTAAATTAGTTTTTGGAAAAAGAATTTTTATACTACATTTCATTGATGCGTAAGCTATGTTTTATTTATTTATTTACAATAATGGAAATTTAAAACCTTTTAAATTTGAGTTTATTATAAAATTCTGAATTTTATGCCTTGATGGTCTGTTTTTTTCGATCAATGCTGTAAATGTTACATTGTAACACACTGCTAACTTGTCACTGAAAGTTTAAAACAAATGATTTTAAATTCGTCTGAAGAAAAACCTTTCATGGTAATGGAAAACTTTTTTTTCTTATTGTGAACTCTATTTAACAAAAAAACTATTTCAAGTAGGCGTAAGCTGGATTTGCTATTGCAGATTTAATGAGATTTTATTATTCAATTATACTTTCACTTTCTTTTCTCTGGAACATATAATCTCATTATTGTATTTATTTTGTTTTCACTTTTTTTTATCGAAGAAAATCTTTAATTTTTCATTTAATTTTTTTATGCTTTTACGAATTTTTTCAGAATTTCATAAAGAATCCTTGAAGTTATTGGCCATGATCCAAATGTTCACAAAATAAATTTCATTATCTGTTTGCTTGAATTATTTTCGAAATAAAGAACTAAAAAGTCTTCTATTATTCAATTTTTTATTTTTGAAGTGAATTTTAGGAACCTTTGATTAAATAAGTCATTTAATTCTTAAAAGCGAATCATTATTCCAGTGTTTTTTCGCTTAAGTTAAAATAACTTGAAATTAAAAATATTTAAAAGAACTTTTTGAGCAATTCCTTTGTGCTTGATGACATTTCTTGCTGTTTACATATCATGCGTCGAATGAATATAAAATAATGAATATAAAAATATATTCATGAATATAAAAAATAGTTATGACTATTATTATTGATTAATGTATATAGAAAGGTTTATTACTATTTTAATTTGAGTCGGATTAAATTTTAAAATGCATTTACAAGCTCTTGAGACCTACTCAGTTTGTAAGACACTGAATCACAAAGAAATAACATTAGATGCTGAATTTACTTTTATAATTTTCTGTGTCAGAAATTTCTTCTATGTGGATAGAAAGCATATTTATTCTTAATCTAGTATTAATTTAAATAGAAGAAAGACCAAGCAAAATTTAAAAAAAATAATGATTAATATTTTAAAACTAGCCGAATATTTTGGAAATACATGTTCAAAATATCAGCCATAATTAAAGTGTAGTTTTCTTTTTAACTCGGCTTTGTCGAGTTCAATGAAGTCGATATTAACAAGAGGTGGGATTCACGGAGACTTGGGTGAAAAAAATTTAAAGAATAAATAAAAATAAAATTAGAAATAATCAATTATTAAAACATATATAAGAAAAGAAACACTGTTTTAATACAAAAATAAAATACAACTCGTTAAAAAATTGGTGAATGCATATAAATAAAATGAAAGATATTTTGATGTAAATTACTATAATTCCAAATTTAAATGGAAATGGAAAAAAAGTCAGTAGAAGAGTTGCAATTCCCTTTTTCAAGTTGACACGCCACAGCAGTATGTTAGCTTGGGGAAGGTTGATTCTCGACGTGTAACAGGCTCACATACACAGTGTATCTATATTTAATCGGGTTGCGAACCTGGAACTCTCTGGTACCTAATCCGAGACCTTAGCCTCTGAACCCTGTGATCTACCAAACGAATGGGAACTATTGTTTTGACTAATTAAAAATATTTTGGAATTTTATCTTTATGAGAAAGTGTATTGCATTTTTCATAATGTAAATAATCATAACCAGTTATTTTCAACTATTCAAGATTGCAGACCAATCAATTTCATTAAAAATATATTCTATGTTAATAGTGACATTTATAAATAGTAGTTCTGTGAACAGTAGACCTCACTCCCCCACCCCCAAATTAAAAATTCTAAGATTTCCTCTTCGTCACATTCTTTTAAAAGCTTAGCAAATGTTATTCATTTTGAAGGCAGCATTGTTTGTAGGCACACCGGATATCATAATTTGACTCTCAAGGAGATACACTGGTGTACAAAAGTTTAACACAATTCTTACATGGTTCTCAATCTGCTGCGTTAGCAAAACATCTCTAGCTTTTTTACTTCGCTTATCTTTAAGCTGCACATCGAAATTTTTTTTGAAAAAGATGGAACCAAAAATTCACAGAGAAAAATTGAATCCTTAAATTGGTTATTTAAGAAATATCATCGAGAAAATTTCACTATTTAATAAGCATCAAATAAAAATATTTTTCCAACTCACTTCGTTCGAACTAAGAAGATACAACACAAAATAACTTGGCGATAAATATTACAATTTGGCAAAGAAATATAGTATATAAGCGAAAAGTTGTCGTTGCTATGAAGATCAGACGATTTAAAAGGCAGGCGAAATTATCTTGGCGAGATCGCATTTCTTGGCGAGAAGCGTCTGATAATTCCATTTAGGCTTAACAATTACAAGCGAATTTTTTAAAGTTTTTTAAATTAGTTACTGTGCCATATAGGGTAAAAAAGAAATGATTTAGTTGATAAATGAGTTTAAATATAAATTTAGAACTAAAAGATAGCCAAAGATTATAAAAAAGGTAACATTTATTTAGCGAAAAGCGGATAACGATCCACAGCGATACATGGCCATAAGCGAACTGTGTTTATTTAGATCTCTGATGTCATTATTTTAATTTTTAGTTGCCACTCACTCTTTTATTACCAATTAATATAATAATTATATATAATTAAAATAATTATTTTATTATCGAAATAAAATAACTAGAAATAAAACATATACACCGTTTTCTATTGCTTCAAGAAATATTTCTGCCAAATTTGAAGGAAATCGAACAAAGTTTTTGGTCGTAATCGCGTAAAAAACATACAGACAAACAAGTGCAAAATGCTGGAGTTAAAACGTAGACCTCGCTTCGCTCGGTCAATTATATATTGATTCATAGCTTGTAAGTGAGGCGTGAAAATTGACCTCAGAACGTCAATATAACTTAATCGTTAATAATAACCGATGATAATAACCGTTTCACAAGTTTGTAGATCTTGAAGACCGTAGATCAGTTGGCGAATCAGGAAGATATATTCCATTCTAATAATTACACACCAGTAATAATTAGACTTTGATTTATAGCTTGCAAGCGAGGACAAGAAATCAATCTTGAATGTCTATAAAACTTTAACATTTTTATCTGTTTATGAAACTTTAATTTTTAAATTCGTAGAGTAGTTGACCAATCTATAAAACATATTCTACGGTAATAATGACATCTGTAATAATTATACATTGCTTTATAACTTGTAGGTAAGAAATGAGAAATCCCTTTTGAAAAATTTTAAAATTTTGAAACCCTGTGAAATATATTCCAGAAACAAAGTATAGAGTAAAAGTTTCTTTAAAACATAGATTACTTACTGGCCTTTTCAAAATATTTTCTTTTTAAAGTAAAAGAATATTTATATTTATAACCCTCCAAAATTTTTTTCAAGAAACAGTAACGGCAGACGTGAAAGGAATAAATAAAATTCACTTTCTTTTCAATATTTTTCCATCCCTATCCAACGATTTTTCGGAGAAATGATGGCCAGTTCTGCGTTTCTTTAAATAGATATAAAATGAGTTTCAGGCATAAAAAATAAGGTTTCTGTAAAAAAGCTAAGCCTAGAATCGTGCATTTATTCGTGTAAAAGTAAGCGGAATGGTGTTCAAAGTCTTGTAACTTACAAAATGGCTCCAGCTCAATATGTTTAAGGATTCGAGCCATAAAAAACAGAGATGGGGAAGCTATTTTTTTTCGGTTTAAGTCAAAGTTAAAACAAAGATAAAACATACTATTATGCGCTGTTATCAAACTTTATAATGTTATTTTTTAATATAAAAGTTTTCAGTTGAATATAAAAATAGTAGTTTATTCTGGAATTGAAAAACCTTAAAAGATACTTTTTGGTGTTTATGTAATATTTTATTTAATGTATTTACATCAATAAAAATAGAAAAAATATGAGGTAAGCTGTGTTCTAGACAAACCCACACGTTCTGCCTTTGTTGATATGTAAAAATCTAAATTCCTTTACTTGGGAATATGTATTACTAATAAAATCAATAATTCACCGTTGCAGTCAGTTTTGTATCTTATGTTTTCCTTATGTGCATCTATTCTTTTACAGTTTGGTGCATTTTATTAAAGCATCTTACAATCGCAACTTTCTTTGTACAACTATTTAAGTGCTAGACTGAGCAAGCATTAGGAAGAAGTACTGCGCATGAGCTACTCTTTCCTAGGTAGCTCATTTTCAAACGCAAGAGAAAGCGCAAGCGCTGAATTCATATAAGTGCTTCCCTTTTGCTTAGAGTGTCCAATCCAGGGGTGGCGTCAGTGGGGTGTCCGGGGGTGCCAGGGCCCCCTTCTCGGGCATTCTGTGTCCCCCGTCAGGACAATTTTTTATACCCCATCCACCCAACGGGCTATTCAACTAGTAGATAACTAAAGATCTGGAGAAAATTTGAGAGAGTCATCATTACGCCCTCCCTTGTCCGAGAAATCCTACTACTCTGTCGGGAAGACAATGCCGCCCCCCGTAGGGCTAACTCTGACGCCACTCGTGGTGCAATCACTTATAAATAATGAAGCATCTTCGGCAAAGGAGAGAGGTATTTGCAGAATTATTGAAGAAAAGACAAGAATCAAGTGAAGTCACATTATAAATATATAAAATTTACCAGGCAAAAAACAAACAAACATAATCATTGATTAAAAAATTAATCAGTTTTTTAAGCTCTCAGCATTTTGATATTATTGATTGATGTGGATTCTGAAATCAGTGATTCAATTATAAAAATGAATTATGAAATATATCAATTAATCTATAATAGAAAAGGCCAGAGAAGTCGCTGACGGTTACGTGCTCTGGCTGCGTGCCAAAGAGATTCAGACGGTCTGTCTACAAAGTAGCATACACACGGGATACTGTTTTGATTCTGTGTTGATTTAATATGAAATAAGACTTATACCAGAATTAATTTATTTCCTAATATAATCTTTCAGCATTGCTTATTTTTTTCATTTTTCACTTTTATCATTTGTTTGCTTATTTTGTATATGCTTTTTTTCTCTGAGTGTCGGGAAACACTGACACTTTTTGTTAACAGGGTTCTTCTTTTTTCGTACTTAATTTTGGAATTGAATATTTATATATTTTGCATTTAATATTTTTCCTTAATCGTTCTTATACTGAAAGGCTTCCTTTACTTAAAGATTTACATTCATTAATTTAGCATTTTTTAAATTTTGCATTTTGTAATGCATTTTTTTCTTTCAGTGGATTTTGCATTATTTTTACTAGGACAAAACGAAAGCAATTGTTAAAAATAAAGTTATTAACGAAACGAAAGTTTGTGTCAATCGATTCATCAATTCTGTTTTTCACGCTTTTTTATTTTTTAAGCAATCTGTCAGCGTGCATGAGATTTTCTACTACAACTTTCGTTAGTAAATCTGTAACAATAAGATTTGAGATATTGTTGGCAAGCTAGAAGCCCGTCTTAGACGTGCGCAAATCTTCTAGTAAAAATAGAAAAGCTTTAAAAATATTCTGAGGCGCTGAAAACAAAGCGATGTTGAATACCAAAAGAAAGAAAACTCATAAACATTCATTAAAAGTTAAAATATATTATGAATGTGAATTAAGCATTGTGTGAGTACTTTATATCAAGGTCTCAGGATGACTTATTTGAAACAGAAAATAAAGTATCTATGAATATAAGGTAATAAACAAACATTAGTAAATACATATAGGTAATTGAAAATCATTCAAAATAACTTCGAATGAGCGAATTATTACAAAAATAATACAAAAAATTTAATATAAAATACAAATATAGAATACAAAAATATAATATAAAATACAAATATATAATACAAAAATATAATATAAAATACAAAAATATAATATAAAATACAAAAATATAATATAAAATACAAATATATAATACAAAAAAACATAAACATTGAGATGTAATTTATTTAAATTTAAAATGATTAAACGAATATTGCTAATACAATTCTTATTTTATTTTGAGTCGAAAAAAATCAGAATTCATTCTTCAAATGTTCAAAACTTTATCGTAAAGGAATAGAAGAAAAATATACTTTATATATTCAGTAATAAATTTCTTCATTTGTTCGGTTCATAAGCTTAATAGCAATGAAAAAAGTCTGACACCTTGTGCTAGAAAAAAAACCCCCTTACATTACCAACATAAATCCGCAAAGCAATATTCACCGTAATTTTACCGTAATGCAGTTCTACACCTCATCCTTATTTTCCAAAATCGTGAACTCGGGTGACAGTATGTCACTTTTAAAAGCGAGTTTGTCAAGAACACATGCTGCCTTCCTTAAAATATCTCACTGTGTTCACAAGGGCTTACTTCCCTTAATCTTCAGCTTTGAAATGTTATTTTTTATGCTTCAAAATGTGACAGAAAAAAGCAATTAGGGAATGTCGCACTCCGCAAGTAATTTTTTCTGAAAATAAAAGAAAATATTATCACTCCTCTCTTAAAATAAATAAACCAGTTTGGAATCGCACATAGAAAAAGCATAAATACAGTTCAATTTCTGGTACTAGATCGAAAAATAAAAAGAATGTCAATTTGTAGCTGGAAGGCGGGGACATTGATACACTTTTTTTTGGAAAGGTAAAAAATGATTTTACCAACGGAAATAATTAGAACTAATACTCTATATTTATACGTTTGTTAATCTAATATAGGATTTCAGTCGAATTTTGGTCATTAATGACATAATAAAATACTTATTACATTTTTTTCTCCTAAAAATGGATTTGTATCAATATGCCCCATACCAGGGGTACAATGATACACATGAAATATCGAAAATAATGATAATTAATAGGTCTGAGATCAAAACAAAATTTGTTTTATCAATAAACTTTGTATCCCAAATCAAAGTTTAAAAGTTTAATAAAGTAACAAACTTTTATTTTAATCAAAATTCAATTCTGGAAAAATAAAACAAGAATGCCTCAGAAAATACTGTTAATTTATCTCTATAAATAATAAAGGAGAATGTGTGTGCAAAAATACTTTGGAGGAAGGGACTGTATACCTCAGGGAAATTTTAATTAATTAAAAAATAAGGGAAATTTTCGCGTTCTTCCTTGATAACTTACGAAAATAATATAGCACAAAAATAAATTTTACCCCATGTGAAAATGCAAAAAATTATCTTTTTGATGATATTAATAAGTCTTCTGTACAATTTTTCTCTCCAATTTTAATAAGTTCGTAAAAAATATTTTAAAACTTAATTTATAATAATACTTTTCGTTTTTGCAATGAAATTGAAACCGTTTTCATTGTTTAAACAAATACTTAATTGCATGTTTCTCTTAGATAGTTCATTTTTTCGTTTTTTTTACATTTCTGAAGACGATTTTACAGAGTAGGTGCAGTTAAGTTATATTGATACACACAGAAGACGAGTATCAATGTGCCCCGGAGTCAATTGTATCAATCTGCCCCAAGAGCCTTTTGTACTTAAAACAAGCGGAAAAACAAAGAAACAAAAATGCTAATCAAACTCAAAACGTAATATATTTCAGAAAAATAAATGTTTTTCCTACCTTTGGAGTAGATTCCCTGAGAGGAAAACATAAATAGTTAAAGAAATCACACAACACATACTTTGAGTAAAATTTACTTAGACGAGAAGATTAACGGTCTGATTCATCTGTAAATTAACTTTTGACTAAACACGGCGGAAAAATATACCGTGTGTTAAAGGTTACAGTGGCATATATATGAGGGGATGTGAACATCTTGAGCCAGTCCAATCATGAAAATTTACGGACTGCATCAATGTTCCAGCGTATCAATCTACCCCAACTACCCCTATGGAAATCTCTCGTTGTAGCAAATTTAGAACGCCTTAATGGTACGCCACCTGTCTGAAAAAAAACTTTTTTATTTGCTCTCTTATTTTTTTAAAAAAAACGCAGTTTTAACATTATTAGTTTTTAAAAAATTAATTTTTGAAATGGGTCCAAAAATTTATGACCACCCTGTACATTAAAATAAACTAGTGATACTGCTCCTCCCCCTCCATCGACTTTCTCGTGTACTTTCAGCTGTAGAGGGACGAGACTCATGTTTATATGGAATGCTGCTGTTGAAGAATTAATTCAATTTCAGGAACTATTTTTATTAGATGACTAAGTTCCACGATATAGTACATTAAAAGGTAAAAGACGTAAGACAGAGAAGAACAAGACAAGTACACAGAAGAAGAAGAGAGAGAGGCATCATGGGAAAAACCCGGATGGCTCTAGTAGCGCCACCTACCATAAAAAGGAGAAGGCAGTGAATTGTAACTGTTACATAGCTGTTTTGGGTCTAACTTCGTCGTATAGTAAAGAGAATCTGGTACTGATAATTTCAATAACCTGAGACTAGCATTTTTGGACGATTTTATACCGAAAAGCGGTGAGCAATAAGTAAGATGAGCGTATTTCCGGAGTTCTTTTCCAGGTCACGCAAAGTAAAATGTAAACATTCCCCCCTCCATTTTTCACTTCACCCCTATTTTCCTCCGCCTGGCGCATGCGCAAAAGGTTTTGGAATCCGACAACATACAATATGTGTTTCGTAACCCTTTCCATTGATGGATTGGGTTCAAACTTCAGTACAGATCTATAGATTTGGCGCCATTTTTACTTACAGGATTTCATGAATTTAGTTCGTGGCGTTTTAGACGTATGACCTTCACATACACGCGAATAGATAGGCACACAGAGTGTGAACCCTTTGATGGATTTAGTCTGAAATTTTATACAGATTTAAAATTTTGGCGATAAAGCTATATTTCAAATTCCATCAGTTTAATTCTCTGTGCATTTGAGTTATCTTGCTCATTTACACATGAATGGTCAGAATTTTCACTGACGTATTTCGTCCAAACTTTTACGCAGTTCTACAATTTTCTTGTACACACTGAATACCAAATTTTATTATTTACCTCATTCCGTTTCGTATTAAAATTTTTTTAGACAAACACGAAGAATTAATTCTAAAAATGTTTTTTTTGGGGGGGGGGGGGGCGAATTGGAGAGTTTTAATAATTCCTTCTTCTAATTCTTTGGCCGTCCATCAATATCTGAAGATCGAATTTGTTGACGATTACAATATTTTCCCTTTGTACACGGGAAAGTAAAACAGGCGATTGTTCGATTTTGTCAGTGTTGATAATGATCTTAATTGATTTGTTGGAAAAATGAGAAATTTTAAATAATTTACTTATGAAACACTGATTCTTTCTCAGATTACTGTACTGTTTTGTTTTCGTATGCAAAATAAATAAAAAAAAACATGTAAAAATTTTAGAAATAAAGTTACGAAAATTTCTAACTTTTCGTTGCAGTTACATTCTAATCACCATGGATTTCGAATTCTTTATCGAAAACTGTGGTTAAAAGTGTATAATTTTCCGTTCAGAATCCAACCAGCTGCAATCCCTTGCA
The DNA here is from genome assembly GCA_013235015.1 of Araneus ventricosus. Taxonomy (NCBI): domain Eukaryota; kingdom Metazoa; phylum Arthropoda; class Arachnida; order Araneae; family Araneidae; genus Araneus; species Araneus ventricosus. Next base: position 1,305,313 of record BGPR01000131.1, read on the forward strand.
CAACAGACTACTTATAATGCAATAAATTAATAAATAAAATTAATGAATAAAATGAATTAATAATCAATAATAAAAATACAGCATCATAATTTTTTTCTATGTTGTTGTATGCTATACAGAAACAGCTATGTTTCAATATGTTGTTTGGGAGCTGGTCCCTTATAACATAAATATGTCCATTGAGCAATGGGAAATAATGATATTTTCATCGTTAAAAATAACATGAAAGGAATCCAGCTTCACAAAAGCCGACATCTGAAATGTCACAATATAATTTTAGTAATAAAGACCTTTCTATTGTTCAGTGGTATAGTAAATGACGTGAGTATAAATACATCAAGTATTGTGCAAATAAGTCTAGAGTTATCCATAATTCTAGAATCACTCATTTAAAATAAATTCTTTTAGCAAAAATTGAAAATATTTTTCATGAAAAAAGTGTTTTCAAATATGTTTTTCGTAACAGAGGTGAATTATTGATCGTTATGCCATTTTCGGTCATAGGTCCTTGTTGTCTACAAAAATGCTTGGACAGCAAATAAAGAACTGTACCAATTTCAAGTTAGTCATGCATCGGAGTGCCTGCTAAGTGGACGTTGAGGTAAAGTGGAGACGTAATTTTATTTCTAACTAATCATAAGCTAAGTTGTAAATCGAAACGTTTCACAAATTCATACTAAAGTTAAGTAATTAGGTCCTTGCTGTCTACAAAAATGCTTGGACAGCAAATAAAGAACTGTGCCAATTTTAAATTGGTGATGCATCGGAGTGCTTGCTATGTGGATGCTGAGGTAAAGTGGAGACCTAAATCTATTTCTAACTAATCATATGCTAAAATATAAAAAGAAACCTCTCACAAATACCTCTAAAGTTAAGTAGTTGCATCGACCGAAAGTATACTTTCGACAATAGTGTTTCTACTAATTGATTTAATCTGACATTCTAATGCTCATCATTAATGTTAAAAACATAACACGAAAGGTTTTAGCTGTTAGAAGTCTGATTTAATCAAGTTTGCTCATTTATGAATAAATTTAATTTTTAGGCTGTAAGCACTTTAGAAGCCGACAAAAGAATGCTTCTTGGCGACGCTTGACATTATCAAAAGAATTACAATTTGCAGAGATCCAATTAATAGCTTGGATAGTCACCATTTTATTGAATATTTCACATTTGTAAATTATGCTTCATTGTGAAAATCAAAAGACTGATGTGCACAGTATGATAACCAACTTGATAAACCTTATACATATCCACCAAAATTCTTGTTAACACATGATACCTTAACTTCTAACTTAACACTTAAAGGCCCAGTGTTGTCTTTAAGCGACATACCCAATTTTGTCTCCTAAAATCTGGAGAAAAAGACTGAAGCTCTAATGCCTGTTGTTGCCAATAGGATAAATACTGAAATTTTTATTAAATCAATTTACAACATATACATGGCAGCCTGAGTGCTAATAAAAAAAATGATGATCACTTGAGGCTGCATCTTTTTTTGCTTTGTTTGTACGCTTGAGAATACCATATTTTATTCTACAAAGTTGAAGGAAATACCTTATACGTATTATTATTTATTGAAATTAATCTGTGGTCGACATTATAGAATTTTATCAAGGAAATTTTTTTCTGAATTAGAGCCCAGTATTGTTAGTTGGTAACAAACTGTTTTTTAGCCATAAACCATACTGAAAACAAAATAGGATTTTTTTAAAAGTAATTTTACCGTGTTTTATTCAAGAAATGAAAGTTAAAAAAACACACACATTTTAAAACCAATTTTTAACAAATCGGGCTTTTAAGGGTTAAGATTTAACTACTTTTGATCATATACTTCAGATATGAAAATATTAAGTGGAAAATCACTAAAACTTTCTTGAACTCTGTGTAATTAGTTCAACCTGGACACGATTTCTAAAGTTATTCGCCGGAAAATACTACTAACACGATACTCAGCTGGCTTTTCTAAAATAATTAAATTTATTGCTAGTAAACTAGACTCCCATAAGACAAACACAGAACATTTTAAAGAGGTAAACATTTAGATCACTAATTAATCATTAGCAAAATTTTATTCCCGTGGCCTGAATACATGTTCACTGTCTCGTGTCTCAGCTCAGATTGGCTTGTCATAGTTCACACCACGGGATGACATTATTCTTAACTGGACATTCACGAGAAGGCTAGCTATGCCATTTGTCCTAAGACTGGTTTTCCCCCACCCATTTTAGTTGAAAAATTAGGCAAAGCATTCACGGATGTTCAAAATTTTGTTTTGAGACTAGGTTCAAAGTCGCAGAATTCCTGCCACCCACACTTCTCTTCTCCCACGCGCGAGATTTCGAGTTTCATTTCTAACCTCGACGCGAAGTGCCGATGTAGGCAAATCCTTTGTTTTGCCGCTACCCTCGCATCGAGGTCTCAAATTGGAATCGGCGGATTGAGTTTTGGATTCTAAGTTCTTTTGAATTCCATCATTTCGAATCATTTGTTCCAAATTTGACAGGTTTTCGACCTTGACGATAGGGTTTCCTTCCCGTGTTACAAAAATTCCATTTTGGAAGAGCGGTGAATGGCCTGCTTTACTGGTGCAGGGCTTGGACTTGTTCTTGGTGTGGAGCACGTATATTTGTCACACTTATAAATAAAATTATAAATGTGCTCGAGTAGATTTTTTTCCCTGTTAAAACTGCTTTCATGACAGTGTAAACATTTTTTAACGGAAAATGAGAAAATAAGGAGTAGAAAATTATGTAAATATTGAAGTGAAATTTCAAAGCAATATAGTCAAGTTCGGTAACTTTTTAATAACGGACAAAAATGTTTCTTTCGGAAGCCATCCGCAATTAAGTTGTACGTTCCATTCATTCAAACAACTGTAGCACCAAGAGCAATTAGGAGTGCAATAAAATCTGATTCTGGATAACGGCTTTGCAAGGCAGTCACGATTCGTTTTAATTGCCGAAGCTTCAATTAGAAACTTTCAAAGAGCAACAAGGATTCTGACGATGCAGTTATTCCACTTTTTATTTTATTCTTCCAAGTCTGCATATCGATTACTGCTTCAATGATATTTCACGTTATTCTTTCAAGAAGAAATGGATTCGGTATTACTTTTTGCCAGAGGGAATAGCTTTTCAATCAACTAAGAGGATTTTGGAAATTTTCTGACTAATTTCACCTTTCTGCTGAGCGTGTTTGAAGAACAGGGAATGTTTGGTTTTATTGAAATTCAATTTTTCAAATCTTGTCTGCAGAAACAACCTAAATTTTCTTTATTAGTCTTTCTATTATTACGAAATGAGTTTATTTTATATAGATTTGTTTACTTAAACATAGATTTGGAATTCTGTAGAATGGTAAAAAGAGGAATGAATCTGTTTGGAATAGATCAATAATGTTTTATAACTTAACCAATGAATATCACTTCCAATTTAATAGATTGCATTTTCAAGAATAGTTCCATGTTGGAAACACATTTTGGAAATGGTGCTGTTATTTTCTACGAACTTTTTAAATTTCCTATGCCTCTCACCACATTTGACAATATAATTGCGATCATATCCATAGCTGTTATCAACTTTCTATCGGGTGTGCGTCATTTTGATAGGGTTATATTTTCGAAATCAAAATAAGTGTTTTCAAGCTTGTTTTCGGCTGAGAATCCTATTATTCTAGAAAGCAAAACTTATCTAATTGTATTCTCATTAAAATTTTCCTTCAAAAGGTTTCTGTTTATAAAGATGAACATCAGCGATTGTGGATGATTTTGGTTAAAAGAGGTTCTTTGGCTTTTCAGAGATTCTTTAAAACTTGCGACATTTCTATCTGCATGTCAGATGATTCGAAATTAAGAAAGGTTTTATCTCCGAGTCCACACAGTTATCTAAGATAAGGTTTTTCATTTCTGACGTTCGAAGAAGATATGTTGTTGCTTCAGATTTGAGATGGATATAATGCATCCATGACCACATGCTACAGTACGTGTGTTCCACGGCGATTTAATTTTGGAATCTAACGGGCATCTTGCAGGAGGAGAAAAGATGTGACATCACTGTTCCAGTGACGGTTTTTCACAATATGAAACCACAGGCACGAAATTATTTTGAGGTCCTTCCCCCCACTTAATGTCCTACATTAGTCGTCGGCTTAGCATTGCGATCTATGTCAAATAGATTTTGAGACCCCGCCGGATCTCGAGGCACGAGGTGAGAGCTTCTAGCACCTGTGAGAATAACCGCCACTGCACAGTTCAGTTTAGACAACGATGGTTTGGTTTTTGGCGGGTTTTTTTGCACAAGAAGCATTCTTGGCTAAACTGCGCCGTTCAAATGTTAATATTCCAACACAGTGGTATTAAAATATTTAAAATTCAATAAAAAGTAGATGACGAACTAAATCGTTTTATATTAGCCAGATGTATTATAATAAGAAAACAATGTTAAAAGGGTTGAATGCCAATTTAATGCATAAAAGGGTTAAACGCCAGGATGTAAAAAATCCAATAGCCTTTAAAAATTAAAAATATTTCGGTGTTGTTTCTCACCCGCCAAGTCTTGCAAGGTTATGGACGATGATTTAAAATAATGATCACGATGTGATTTAAAAGAAGGACCTTCAATTAAAATATGATTGACAGTAAAATCTGTATGACACGTGGGACACACTGGTGCCCTCTCGAGTAAAATGAGATGCTTAGGAGCGTAGAGAGTATGCCTATATGGAGGCGAGTCAATTTGACATCAATCTCACGAATAGGAAGAATAGGCCACAAACCAATAAATATTGATAACCGATATGTTGAGGTTTGATAAAATGTAATTTGCTTTGAGTTTGTAGATCCCATGCTCCTTTCCAAGTAATCTAGCCAGTAAGACAACGAGCATTCAGTTTTTAGATGGCGTGCACACTGCACAGTTATATTAGTTATATGATTTTGGCATCACGTGAAATTGCTTCTTATGTTTGTTATACGATTTTGACATCACGTGAAATTGCTTCTTCATGATTACTAAGTTCCTACTTTATTTAGATAACGACAACAACGTGAAAAAGAAGCAGAAGACATAGAGCTCGATTTTCGAGATTTTTGTAAATTATAATGAGCAGAGTACGTATTTGTCTGGGGTAATGGATTTTATTTAATTCAGTTCTGGCCATACCTGAGCAAATTAAATTATTAAAAAAAATCAAAATTAAGCAAATTAGAAGCAGTGCCTGTACCACCAAATAATAATAATAACAGAAAAATAGAACATCTGCTCTTTTAACAGCTGAGCTAACAAAACAAATGTATTGAACATTTTTATATTTTATTTTTACCAATTATATTATAAATACAGTCTCGCATGAATTCATATATATATATATATATATATGTAATAATCTCACTTAATTTTATTGCAAATTCTAATATTATATATTTTAAAATCTTAATGTATTCCAAAATCACTTTTCTAAAACTCCAGTTTCGTTCTATTTCCCGCGCTGGAGGTATATTAAATCTCTCGTTCTGGCATACTTATTCCTAAAAGAATATTTTAATCGCTTTCACGTGCCCACCGAAAATCATGACGCGTCTCTTTGGCGTTAGACTTTTTCCCCTAAAACGCTTACATAATTTATTAAAAATAGCCAATATTCCCTTCACTTTGATCAAGTGGTTATGCCCGCCACTCTCCAAAATATTTTTACAATAAAGGAAAATTGATTAACAACTCGGCTGTTTTATAACTGCAACAACGAAAACATTATATATTACATAACAACCTTTCATAAGGATTTGTATTACATATTTCTAACGAAATATGGAGTTTAAAATATTTTTATGCAAATATTTTTTTGGAAAATTCGGTATTTTATGCAAAGTAAGCTACGGGGTAAACTGAGGGCCAGGTGTACTTATCAAAGGGCCATTTTGGAAATAATCGTTTCGAATCCCTTTCTTCGAGACATTTATAGATATCTGCAGAAAAAAACGTTTATTTTTGAATTTCCCGTTCTGAAACAACTGATGGGAAAACAGAGATACCAAAATAATTTATCTCCCCTACTTTTACTATATACTCACAAGGAAATCTCATAAACTATCCTTACACGCAATATAAAACTGTTATGTAGCATGACAAAGCAGGGCTTGTCTCATACAAATAGACCTATCATCGCAGCATGTAGGAGCCACGCAAAATTCGAAATCAGCCCAACCTATACCGAAGTCTCATTTCCATTCTAACGACACATACTCATGTGGTTTTTGGTTTCGTCACTGCCTCATTTAAAACACAAGCAGACGATGTGAATTATCATCTGTATTTTGGTAGGAAATGCTGTCTCATAGCGGAAGTTGGAGCCGAAACCAAGCCTTGTTTATTTTGTTCACCCACAAAACTGCAAGAAACAGTGGCGTCTGTAAAAGTTTGTATTCTGGGGCATGACAACCACAGTGTTTCATTCTGGAAGCGTCACAAATTGTGTTAGTCGTGGGTGGAAATAGTTAAAGAAAACTAGAGATGAATTTAAACCAGAGTTCCTTGAAGGATTTAGTTTCGCAATTCTTCCTTGGCAAAATGTATTTTTCGTGGGAGAGGTTTATCTTATAAACGAGTCATTAAACTTTAAACAAAAATTAAATAATTAATAAACATTTAAAAAGATGAACGATTGAAAACTAAAAAATAAATAATTAAAAACAAACAAAAAATAAATAATTAAAAATAAACAAAATATAAATAATTAAAAATAAACAAAAATAAATAATTAAAAATAAACAAAAAATAAATACTTTGAATAAAGAATAAAATAATTAGGATGCTTGTTTTAGTTGTATTTACGTTCTGTTTTTAAGCAACACGAGGACTATTTTGGGACAGTCCTCGTAATATTGAACTTTGTCAAACGACGAAAAATAATTAGGAAGCGTCTCCCTTCGATTTTATCTCAGGCTCTCATTTAAGAATTTCTCTTATACATGCGGATAAAAATGGATACCCGTACATAACACAATCGCGCTTTCTCAAATGGCATGAATAAAAAAAAATCTCTGAAAGTATCCGAAATTGTCTTACACACTGATGATTTGCCTATGTTGTTTTCTGATTTCGGAATACTAATGTTTCCCTGTAATAACTTAGGAAATTATTATCCGAAGATACATCTTAAAATCAGAAAGTATCTATTCAATGATTCCTATTGATTGCTGTGCTATTTTTTTCTCTAATTTTAAGAAATATTTTTAATTATTTCTGCTATAATTTGCGCGCACTAAATTCATTTCAAAAATTTTTCGTTAGACACAGTGATTACGTGCATGCGAATACATTTAATAATGAAAAATGTTTATACTTTCTTTCCCTTGAATGCTAGTACAACGTTAAATAATAGTTAAAAACGTGTATAATATTTTCATTCATTATGCATGCTAAAAAACAGTCTTTGCAAATATGGCTCATAGTACATAAATGAAAATAGAGTATATATTAAGGAAAAATTTATCTTCCAGTTGATGGATTTGTTTCAGAAATTTTTCAAGTATACAATTTGGGCGCAAGATCCACTATCCAAAACTCATTTCATCCATGCTTGGGACTTAACGAGTTGACACATAGAAGGATCGATAGACACACCGATATACTTTTGAAAATGAGTTTTTCGGACATAAGGAAGTCTAAAATGGCGAAATAAAAAATAGTTCAGGTTGATATAAAAAATCTGACAATAATTTTGGTTCTTTTTTATCATTCTTCTGTTTCTGGTAACACTAAATGCACTCTTTACCACAATATAGGATTGTAGCATGGCCTTGTTTTTTGCAAGGAATGTAAAAAGAAAGATAGCTTAGGACTTCATAGAAACCTTTTATGTAGCCTTTTAAATATATAATTATTACCTGCAAGCAGAATCCATTTTCATTGAATTTTTATTATCCGTTATTCTGTACTCTATTCTGCGAAACATACCAACAAGCATTTAAAATTGCTTCTTTTTTTAAGTTGTTGAATTTCATGTTGTATCATTGACATTAAACAACCCTCTTACTTTATTCTTAAACATTTTTAACTTAAAGTCCATAACTGATACTTTTAAAAAAATTTGCTACAAAGGAACATCTTTCCCATTTTATAGGAGTGTTTATTTTCAAAAATTTGTATACTGGTTAGAAATAAAAAATGATATTCAAATCAGTTTCGCCACATATTAGTTTGATTGTCGTAAAAGAGAAAATATTAATTTGCAAAATATTGATTTTTATTACAGAAGTAAAACTGTAACACAGAATAATAATAATAATGTTCCAGAATTCACTACGACTTTGTTTTTCTCTCTTCATTCCTTCTACAGAAGCTTTAGAGGATTTTTCTTACAATTATTAAAAAAAAATTGCCTCAGAAACTGTAAAAATTATCTATTATGGAATAATTAATTATAACTATGTTTATAATGTGCTTTTTAACCTTTAGATGGCACTCTGTGTTAGATGCATTAAAAGCTAATTGTTAAGAAGAAAATGGTTTTTGAACTAAACTTACTAATTAAAATTTCTCATTACTAGTTAAAATGAATTAGGCTTCTTTTTTATTTTTATATATTTTTTAAATGAAGTTATTTATTTAGTCTTAAAAATACTACGACATTTTTAATTATGTAAAAATCACCTTTTTCTTTGAAAATATTGTTTTAATTTTATTTTCGACTAGTAGAGGGCGCCACGTTAATTAATACTCTCAGATACAGAGTTAAAAATAGTTTAGTTTGAGACTAGATGGCACCACTAACAAGTGATAAATTATGTAACTTGAATCCTTATTCAAAAGGCGTGCAAATAGAAATTATATCAATGTTCTTATAAAATGTATAAAATAAAGGGATACGTTGAATATCACTAACTCAACAAGGGTCTTTAAAAAATAAAGGAGAAAAAACAATTACCTTTCTAAATAGATAGTCAAATATTTAGAGAATTTTTAATAAATTTAATTCAATTATTAGTCAATTTTTTCAGAATTAGAGAATACAGATTTCAGGTAAATCAGAATTGAGTGGAAATCTCAGAAAAAGTAACGTTTAAAAGTAAATGTTGAATAAACTACACTTAGAAGAAAAAAACTGATTTATTGTAAGCATTAAAGAAAAATATCCACTATTTCTATTGCAAGAGTAAAAAAAGCAAATGATAAGAAATGGTTAGTGAAAAAGTTTGATACATATAGTTGCTTTATGTTTTGAAGGTATCTTAGTAATAAAGTCACATTGTGTCTTCATATTGAGACAAATGTTATTAAGGTTTATTTATTCATACAAAGGATTATGCTATGGAGATTAACTATTAATTATTGTGAGGACTTCATTACGAGATGTTTACAGTTTCAGGTTACATGATTGAATCGGCGTGCATAGCAATACGTACGATTACAGTTATAGATACAACACAGTTAACTACAGATATTAAACCAGTTATCATTACAGTCAGTGGCGAATACAGGGGGGGAGGCTATCGGGTGGCAGCCCCCCAGAGCTAAACCAAAATTCTTGATTTTATTTAAAATCACTACAACTTTTTGTTCCTAATTTTCATTTTAAAAAATAATAAAATTGTGACAACATTGCTTTCTGACTTGACAGGCTCGAAAAATTTTCTACTTTTCTAGTCATTCCGCTTGTACTTGTAGCGTTGACGACGTCGAAAAAAAATTTTTTTGGCTAGTTATTTCATTGCATTTTTTATTAAATTGTCGAAAGTATTGTAGTGTTCTTTATGATTTATTGTCTGAAAGTCTGTCAAGTTAAAGTGTTTTTGGTTTACATAAGCCGTGAGTTTTGGCATTCGTCACTACGATACAACATTTTTATGACCTCAGCCCCAACCAGACCCGAATCCTGGATTCGCCACTGAATTAACAGTTATTAATTCTGTTACAGTTATTAATTCTACTATGTTACAGATTTGATGTAGTGAGTTAATTTTCTTTAGAAATAATGAATAAATGTCAAAGCTGGCTCGACTAATACTTGTAATTTTCGCGATGGCTTCTACACAGTAAAATAATTTGGAAGATATAACGGAGATGCTTTAGGAAGATTTTGAAAATATAAAGAGCATAGGGTCAGGCGGGGAAATTGAGAACAAGTAGTAATTGGGAACGGTGACTATAGACGCACTGGTTAAGCCCTAGCGAACTGAAAAGCATGTGCTTTGGTTAAGACACTCTAGAGGAAGAACAAAAACACTTTCCTACTTTTTTCAATATTATTTGGTAATGTTTTTAACTTTAATTGCAACAGTGCTCAGAAAAGCGAAATCAAAAATTCTTAAGTTTCATTTTTCGTTCTCTGCGCCGCTTATACGCAAGCTAAGTTGCTAATTTATATATTTCTTAGATCTATAGGATATAACGATAACGAGGATACTTCAATTTTCGTTTTTGGATTTCATCTTGAGGAACAGATTAATGTTCTTAATTACCCATGAAAATTTTTACTGCGAGGTAATTGGGAACATCTTCTAATGTAACAAAAGCCGATATATTTTTTATGTAATTGGAATAATTTTTTATTTGATAGGAAGCAATTTTAAATCTAGAAACGGGGTTGCGTTCTGTCCCATCAGTAAAGTTCATTGTTTTATGTCAAATTAACAACTGACATTTTAAAACAATTTACCGTGTGATCTACATACATATTACTAATAAATTTGTATCAGACCGAACAAATGAACACGACATATGAAAGTTCGTTGTTAATAATGATATGTCGTTTGACTTCAACAGAAAACAAGAGACTGTTGACAAGAAAGAAGAAAACGTGATACTGATGGAGGAATCTGAAGATGAGGATTTTGGCTCTTTTCAACAAGAAATGGAGGCTGCAGAGACGGAGGAAGTCATGCTTGATTTTTCAACAAATCTCTTTGTTTTGATCGATAATGTTGGAGGTGCCAAAATGAAGGCACAATATTCATACGTCTGCGGGATTCAAGAAGTTTACGGCGGTGAATATGATTGGACAGGTTTGAGAACCACCAATATGGCTAAATCAAAATTTGTTTAGCCAAATTTGCTGGTTTGAATGACCAGTTTTCCTATTTCTGAGAGTATATTAAAAGCTATACTCCCAGATTGTATCTTTGAAGTAGACTGTAGAAAAGAATTAATTGGTTTTCTGGTAGTGTGAATGTCAAAAAAAAAATCTTAGAATATTGAATAGAACGTTCGATTTCAAGTGGAAAATCTACTTTTTACTACTAAATTGAACTATTTGTTTCTACTAATTTCTAGGTGTAATTTTTAAGTTCTACCTATTTTTCATCTAGCGTATCATAATATTCAGTTATTTCAGGTTCTATAAAGATTAATTTCCCAACTTTTCCCGACAAAATTTGAGTAAGAATGATTATAAATTACAGTAAGTTGAAGTTAGCAAATATTTAGAATAGTTTATATGCGATATTCCATGAAATAGAAGGTATTTTTGCTGGAAAGCATTCAAAACACAGTATTTTGTGATAACTGGGAAAAGGCAGCTAAATGCATTTTGAGGCAATATACAATAGTTTCTAATCAATTCAAATATATTCTCTTCAAATCAATTCGTTACTGTTACCAGAAGCCGAAATACTTGTTCCCAATTACCCCGTAATCTCTGAGGGTAATTGAGAACACTTCGGGGTAAAATAAGAACACTCCGAAAAGTGGGGTTGATTAATTAATAAATTATTTTTAAAGGAGGCATTGTTTAATGAACTCTGCAGAATATGTTTATTTACTCCCAAAAAATATAGACCTCTTCTCCATCGCATACTATCCTTTTAAAGAGAAAAACATGACAGAATGTGCAAAATTCGTCCCCAATTACCCCAACTGACCCTATACAAAACAGTAAACATGACTTAGGTATTTAATTATAAAAATTAAAGTTTAAGACGGTGTAGAACAAAAAAAAAAGAGTTTGTGATCTACAGAGCCGGGTTATCAAAAGAGAAAGTAGGCAGATTCTTAGGGACCCGCAACTTCGGAGAGCCTCTCAGGCCTCCATTATTTTTTTAAAGGTACATTCAGGGTAATTTAATTTTGTGCTTTCATTTGATTTAAAAAGGCCATGTACTCGAACTTATTGAAATTAAAATCAAGTATTGTTTAAATTTCAGAGCAATGCGCTTTTTCTCAAGGTTTCAAAATCACTTGAATGGTATGGTTATTTCTTTTTTAAAGTTACCTGACTGACTTAAAATCAACATTCCTCTCAAACTTTCCCTGGTGTCATAAAATAAAGAAAGAAAAACCCGCCCTCTAAGGAGTAAGAACTATTGAGTTACTAAGATTTGCCGCTGTTACATGCACAGAAAAAGGAGTGACATTGACGTAGACCTTCCTAATCCTATAACAAGGGGATGACACTGTTTTGCAGAGAAGTTTACGTATTTTCGTTTCGAGATAATATACAGAACGCCACCCCATGCCTCTGCGCCTGTGGTGACGACATAATATAGTGAAAGTTTACTAAAATGTAACAGCTTTTGAATTTTAAAAGATGCTGTCTATTTTTGACTGAATTTATGAAAACCGCCAGTCGCTTTTAGAACTCCTGCCTGTAGTCTGAACGTAACCTGGCATTAAATGCTTTGCTAAATCAGCTTGTCATAATATTTGTTAATTAAAAACTGTTTATTCAAAATTAAAATGAAGAAAAAAATCTGGTTTTGGAAAAGGGGAAACGGGACGGAGAAGGCATTAGATTTGCTTTGCCTAAGAGCCCCTACGGATTTTAATCCGGCCCTGGCAATCTGAGAGATCGCCGTGACTAACGGAGGTTTAACCAGTTATTTGCAAGAAACGTGGCCCTTCAGTGGCGGACTATCTTTAGGTGATTACGGGTGTGACAATCCCTAGGTACTCATGGATCTGGTGTGTTTTCAGATTTCCTGTGCTTGAGATTTTACTTTGTGCTTCATTTCTTTCTTACACTTCAAGGCAAGCGAGGGAGATCTCCATGAGAAGCTGGTGTCGCTCTGTTTACTTCTTCCTTCTAATAGACAGCAAAAACCCCACGTATTGGCCGTGCATGAAGACTCATTAGATGGGTAGTAAGTTTTGGTCCTTGGTGTACCAGTTCCGCTGGGAGCCAGCTGCTTAAGTGGTTAGTCTACTAGGGATCAATCAAAAGGTTAATTTCTCTGTGTCTTGACGTTAAGGATGGCTGTTAAATATCGATGTGTCATTTTGTGATCGCCACTAGATGGCGCTTCTGTAACGCTTGCTGTTTATGAACTTTCGTGTGAAATCTGTGTGTGTTGTTTTGTCCGTGTCTAATAAACGTAATGTATGAGATCTCTCTCCATTTTATTTCGTAACAGAAAGTCTGACATTAAGGAAATCTTTTATGGTGCCGAATACCGGGAGAATCTTGGATTCTTGAGATAATTCAGAATAGAAATTGTCAGACTTAAATAATTTTTGAAAATGGAGTTTGAGAAGAACAAAAAGAAACGTTCTGTTATCAGACAGCTGACTACGAAGTTGCTGACGAAAATTGAAGTCAGCTATTCAAAAACGGATATTGCTATGGATGAAAAACTTGAAAATTTGCGAGATTTCAGCGTGCAACTTGCTGAAAAATTGACTGAACTCAAACATTTGGATTCGCAAATCGAAACTGATACGTCCGTAGATGAACTAGAAGATGAAATAATTCAAAGTCAGGAATGTCAAGAAAAAGCTATTATTTGGAAAGGAAGATTGCAAAGATTCATAAACCAGCACACAGCAATTGCTACTCAAAACGAAACTTCTAACAATCGAACTGTTCCTGAAACAAAAGTGATGAAGATGCCGCGTCTTCAAATGAGTACCTTCTACGGAGATTCAAGTAAGTGGCTTGACTTTTGGAATCAGTTTGAATGTACTATTCATAATAATGGAAATTTGAGTAAGACTGAAAAATTTACATATCTGAAATCTTTGCTTAGTGGTAATGCATTATCTGCTATATCTGGATTTGTTCTAAGTGATCGAAATTATGATTCTTCTATCGAAATACTCAAAGATCGCTTCGGAAGACAAGATATTGTCATTAGTTCGCATATGAATAAATTGTTATCTATTGAACCTGTTCGAAACATATCAAATGTTAAAGCATTGCGGAAACTTTTTGATGAATGCGAAATTCAGATCCGTAGCTTAGAATCGTTGAATGTTACATCCGGAAGCTATGGAAACTTACTTTGTCCGATAATTTTGCAGAAAATTCCTGAAGAATTGAACTTTGAATTCAATCGAAATCGAAAAGAACAATCGAAGTTTGATATTACGGAGCTGATAGAATTTTTGAGAAAGGAAATTAATTGTCGTGAGACTGCAAATCTAATGAACTATTCTAAAACCTTTCAGCGACAAGATAACAAAAAAGGCGGAAACCAATGGAATAACTCTGAGTTTAAACCGAAAATTGCAAGTGCATCTACTTTGTCAACGATGAATTTTAAGTGCATTTTTTGTAACAAAAATCATGGAAAATTTAAATGTGAAGAATTAGATGCAGAGAAAAAACGCGAATTTCTGAAACGTAATGGACGATGTTTCTTGTGTTTTGGCCAACGACATTTAGGGATTTTTTGTTCAAATAAGCATCTTTCTTGCAAGAAATGTCGTGGGAAACCACATCACGAATCCATTTGTTTAAAACCGAAAATGCCTATTCCTTCAGAAATTCCCGACCAAGAAGAATCCGCCGATATTTCTCAAAATTCTTCTGCTACAACCGGATCTGATGTCATCCTTCAAACTGTCTATGCCGTTGGAGAAGGTAAAAGAAAGAATTGTATTTTAAGATGTCTTTTGGATGGAGGAAGTCAAGTTTCATTCATCAGAGAAGATATTTCTAAAAAATTAGGACTTCCATCGAAAGGCTATTCTAATTTGAATATCCATACATTCGCTGAAAAAAATGGCAAGCATTGGCGCCAACGGAAAGTAGAACTAACGCTGCGAAATATAAACGATCCTGATAAATTTATTACCCTTGACGTCATCGAAGCTCCAGTAATAACAACTGCAGAAATTAAACCACCGGATGAAAAAATAAAATCACAACTCAAAGGTTTGGGAATCTCACTGATGACTCATCCCAGCTCCGATCAAGAATCCATTTCTGTTCTGATAGGTGCTGACTGTTTATGGAAAATAGCAAAAGAAGAAATAAAAAGAATAAATGAAAACGCCGTTGCATTGGATACGATATTCGGCTGGTGTATTCAAGGTCGCTTCTCTCTTTCGGAGTTGAATTCCGAGGAATCTATTTGCTCTAATTTATTAGTTGAAGAAAAGCTGTCAAGAACATTAGAATCATTTTGGAATATTGAGTCTTTAGGAGTAAATAGTCCTGATGAGCGATTAGAAAATGAAGAGGCTTTGAGGTTATTTGAAAACTCAATTCAGCAGAATAATGATCGTTATGAAGTAAGACTTCCCTGGATTAATGAAAATGTAATATTGCACGACAATCATGCAAACGCCGAAAGAAGATTCTTTAATCTATTGAAGCAATTTCATTTGAACTTGAATTTTTACAAGGAATATAAACAAGTTATAAATGATCAAATCAAAGATGGCATTATAGAAAAAGTTGATCCTAATGCAACTCGAGGAGAAAGGATTTATTATATGCCTCACCGAGCAGTGCTTAGAAAGAATCACAGTTCTACGAAGTTGCGTGTGGTGTATGATGCTTCTTCCAAGGATAAAAATCAGAAATCGTTGAACGACTGTTTACTTCAAGGTCCGAACCTTGTTCCTGAACTTTTGAAAGTCTTGCTGAAATTTAGACTTCATCGAATTGTCTTTACTGCAGACATCCAAAAGGCATTCCTTCAAATATCAGTTTCCTGTGAAGATCGGGATGCTATGTGATTTCTGTGGATTCACGACGATTCGAATTTATCGAATCCAAAAGTTCAGATCTACAGAATGTGCCGTGTGATGTTCGGAGCTAAATCAAGTCCTTTTCTTCTCAGTGCCTGTATCAAACATCATTTGAGAAAATTCGAAAGTGAATATCCGAAAACTGTAGAACTTCTGAATAATTACATGTATGTTGATGACTTTATTTGTGGAACAAATACTGAAATGGAAGCTATTGAAGTCTACCACAATGCTAATACCATCATGAAAAAGGCTTCAATGACTTTAACGAAATGGAATTCGAACTCTCCTGTTCTACGAAAAGAATATGGAACAGACAAACATAAGGATTCAACACCTTTGTGTGATTCATCATCAAAGGTTTTAGGACTGGAATGGGATACTCGCAAGGATGTTTTCTCATTCAGTGCACAAGATATCATTGACTTTATTCAGGAAAACGCACAAACAAAACGTTGTGTTTTGAAAGCTGTGTCAAGGATTTTTGACCCCCTTGGATTTCTTGCTCCCTACGTGATTCAAGCGAAGGTACTTTTCCAGGACTTGTGGCTTACTGGTCTTGACTGGGATAAACCGATTCCACTAGAATTACAATCCAAGTGGATTAAATGGCATGAACAATTGAAGGAGTTACCGAAAATCCAAATACCACGTTGGTATTTCAGCACTGATGTTGAAACATCTCACGAATGGGAATTGTATTGTTTCAACGATAGTTCACAGAGTGCTTATGGTTCTGTTGTGTATCTCAAGTTTTCCTATTTGGATGAGACAAAAACCGTATTTGTTATCTCCAAAAGCAGAGTAGCTCCACTTAAAAAATTGTCTTTACCGAGACTTGAACTCATGGCTGCACTATTAGGTGCCAGATTAATTGCGGCTATTCGAGAACATTTTGCCAACGCCAAGGTCTATATGTGGACAGATTCAAAAATTGTGCTTCATTGGATTAAAAATAATCCTCGCAGATGGAAGACTTTAGTGCAGAATCGTGTTGCAGAAATTCAAGAAATAACACCTCCTGAAGTATGGAATCACTGCCCTGGTTGTGAGAATCCTTCTGACAAAATCACCAGAGGTCTCAGTATTAAAAATTTAGTGAACAATCAAGTTTGGTGGCATGGCTAATTCAACAAGATACATCTTGTGTGTCATCTTACAACGACAGTGGTCCTGATCCGTTAAGTATCGCGAGTGAAGAACGTATTATTACTCTTGCTACTTGTGCAGAAAGTGTGGAACCAGCGCTCGACATACAAAAATTCAGTAATTTGCATAAATTATTGCGAGTTACTGCATATGTGCTTAGATTTGTGAAAAACTCAAAATCTAAAGAAAAAACTGTGGGACATTTGTCAACAGAGGAACTTTCCAGTGCTATGGATTATTGGATAAAATTGTCACAATTTCAATGTTTTTCTAATGAAATTAATTGTATCAAATGTAATAAGTGTATAGATAAGAGTTCTAAATTGTATGGTCTTAATCCTAAAATTGATGAAAAGGGTTTGTTAAGAGTTAACAGTAGATTAGTTAAAGCTTCTTTAGATGTAGATGAAGTGAATCCTATCATATTACCTAATGATTATTTTTCTCGTCTTATTGTTTTAAATAGTCATGAAAGAGTTCTTCATAGTGGTGTTAATGAAACTTTGATTCAAACAAGAGCCAAATTCTGGATTTTAAGAGCTAGACGTTTCATAAAATCAATATTGTATGGTTGTAGATTTTGTAAAAAATTTAACGCTTATCCAGGTAAGGAAATTTCAGCTTCCCTTCCTCCTGATCGTGTGGAAAAATCGCAACCCTTTGAGGTAAGTGGAATTGATTTCGCGGGACCATTAATTTTAAGAGATGGCTCTAAAGTGTATATTGCTTTATTTACTTGTGCTGTTACTCGACGTATACATTTAGGATTAATAACTAGTTTAAGTGCAGAGTGTTTTATTCAGGCTTTTCGTAGATTTATCTCACGTCGTGGTGTATGTAAAATTATATATTCTGATAATGCAAAAACATTTAAAAGAGCTGATAAAGAATTGAAATATTTGTATAAATTGTGTAAAGATGAAAATGTTTCTAGATTTATTGTAAATATTGGTATTACTTGGAAGTTTATTGTTGAAGGTGCTCCCTGGTGGGGAGGATTTTGGGAAAGGTTAGTAAGATCTGTTAAAACTTGTTTAAAGCGTATCTTGGGCAAATCTTCATTGACTTATGAAGAATTGTATACTGTATTAGTTGAAATTGAGGCAGTCATTAATTCACGCCCAATTACTTATTTGTATAGCAATGTAAATGAACCAGATCCCCTGTCACCATCTCATTTCTTAACTGGCTCTAAATTAACTGTTTTACCTTCACCAAATACTGTTCCTAAATCTTCAAAATGTGATCTAATTAAGAGATGGAAACATAGATTGTTATTATTAGACCATTTCTGGAAAAGGTTCTATAAATAGTATCTTTTGGAATTAAGATCCGCTATGTTTTCTAAAATATCTAAGAATTCTGGACAATTTAAAATCAATGATGTTGTTCTAATTAGAGAGGATAATGTTAAACGATGTAATTGGAAATTGGGTAAAATTAAAACTTTGTTTCCTGGAAGAGACGGTAAAATTAGATCTTGTGAAATCCAGGTTGCTAATGGTACTTTAAGAAGGCCAATTGAAAGGTTGTATAATTTAGAAGTTCAAGATTAAATTGTGATGCATCGGGGGGGAGTGTTAAATATCGATGTGTCATTTTGTGATCGCCACTAGATGGCGCTTCTGTAACGCTTGCTGTTTATGAACTTTCGTGTGAAATCTGTGTGTGTTGTTTTGTCCGTGTCTAATAAACGTAATGTATGAGATCTCTCTCCATTTTATTTCGTAACAGAAAGTCTGACATTAAGGAAATCTTTTAATGGCCAACGTTCCTTGAAATGACTATGACGTATAGGCCCGGGCTAGCTCAAGGTAAGTGTCGAGGCTGGTATTGCCCAGAGCCAGTGATTGCCTCCCTTTGTTGGACTCTGTGGTGGACGGTGTCAGTCTGAGTATCTTTTCTCTTTTGAATGGGTAGTGCTAAGAAGAATTCTTTCAGTGGGCGACAAAAGAACACAATGAACAATTCAGAAAATCTTTTGACTCTTTTATTCTAGTGCAGCATGTTTCTGAGAGCAAAGCAACTTTTTGCACTGTCTCTCCATTTCTTGTAGAAAAGCCATGTTCAGATCTGTAGGGGAAGTTTAATCAATCCATAAGCTTCGTTCAGGTGACTTGCTTGTTGAGGTTAATTCTCGAAAGCAGTCCCAGCAAATACTGAAACCGACAGCTTTAGCTACAATAGCTGTGCTCGTTAGTGTTCATTCTTCTCCCAATAATTTCAAAGCTCTCACAGCATGTGGAGAATTACTTCATGATACCGTGGAAAAAGTCACCGAAGAGTTGAATTCCGTAGGTGTGGCTCACGTACGCAGTATTATTATTCGGCGGGATGGACTCCTCACTACGAAACACTTAATTTTCATATTCCATAAATCAAAATTACCGGAATCTATCAGAGCTGGTTATATGAAATAGACCGTTAGACCTACATTCCTAATCCACTACGGTATTTTCAGTGCGAGAAGATTGCATGCCGTGGGACACTCACTTGAGAGCGCTATTCAGGACATGAGCCAGCAGCGCACTGCACAAGAAAAGTGCTGCAGCTGCAGTGACACTCATATTTCTTACTCCCGTTCATGGCCAGGATGGCAAATAGAAAAACAAATTGTCGCACTTAGATTTAAGAAAAATGCTGCAAATGAATGAAAAGGCTCACGGTTATAGCCAAACACCTACTGTCAGCTATACTTCTGATGTTTAAGAAACCTTTGGTAAAAAAGCCATCAAAACAAAAACCATGAAAATTTTTCCGATCCTGGTTCATTACAATCTGCAACTTCTCTTTCAGAAATATCTAAACATCCTGAAATCAAAATGAAATCAAAGTCACAAGAATCACTCACGCTAAAGATATCTGAACTAGTCCTTTCGTCGAAAGAGCTACCTTCCACCTTAAAAAAAAGTTTCTTTTTCAAAATTGTCTAGTTTCGGGACTGGCGAATCAGAGTGCATTCCACAATGACGGCTATTTTTGATGTGTCCAAAAGTACTGATATTCTTTCTCTCCCTCTATCTAAGGAAGAGGATGAACAATTTAAAATGAGTTACGATACTCCACCAACCATTCATACAATCTTCTGATCAGCGCAAGCCTTTAGCAGATTGGACCAATTACTCGAAATTTGGCCCCTCGCAAGAGTGCAATAAAGAATGCATTCAAACTATTCACATTAAAATCGAGTATCATTTTGATTTCAAAACATTATCCTCAGGAATCTTTTTCATGCTTTTAAATTCGTTTACAAACCAATATCTTGGAGCCAACTGGCTGTTTCAGAAGTCAAAAATTGTAATTTTTTTCTAGGTTTCTGAATTGTTTTCGTTAGTTAAATACGTCCGTTCTTTGTGTTCCTCAGTGATCATGAATAAATAACTATATAAGGCCCTTAATTCCCTCGAGAACTGAATTGCTCCATAATACATCCAATCATTAAAACAATAAAAAATTTAGCATTTTTTGAATTTTTAAAAAATTTAAGTTTTAAGTAAGTGAAGTCATTAAAATTATTATTTCAAACTTATTAAAGTTTTAACAATAAATGTTATTTTATTTATTAAAATTTCACATTGATTATTTATTTATAATATATTATTTATTAAAACTTAAATATATCGGAGTTATCCAAGCTTTTCCCATTCGGGCCCCGCACCTAGCAAGGCCGGTCCTGCCTCTGATTTACAGACTACTTGCTCTGACGAGTTGTCTATGTAAGGCTCTTAAAAGCATCGACACTGCTCGTCTTATCTTCAAATTAGAGAAACAAGTATTCATTTCCCCGTTTCAGAATGTTTTCCGCAGATAACGGGCTACTTTTGTAACTCTCGGCTTTCTGGAAACACAAATACACAACACATCTGTTAGGAGGAACAACCTTGTCGCTATATTCTTCAATATAGAAAATACATACGACCGTATATGGCATACTTTCGACGATTTTACTTTCTCGTATACGAAATATACAAAGATGAAGTATTGTAATCATCAGAAAATTCGATCTCGAAATTTTGACGAATCTCCATGTTGTAGACCTCCCTGAGTCCGAAAAACACAATTTTGGAATTATGTCTGTCTGTGAACACGATAACTCAAAAACTATTAAAGCTACGGGGATAAAATTTGGTACGTGGTCTTTACACATAATTTGTAGGTTTCTATCAAATTTTGGACAAAATCCGTCTAAGGGAAGTCTGTCTGTCTGTCCGCGGTCATGTGAACACTATAATTCAAAAACTTGAATAGCTAGATGGATACAATTTGGTACACAGTTTTATCATCATGAATGCAGGTCCGTATCAAAGTTTGGACCAAATCCGGCGAAGGGTTGATGGTCTGTCGGACTGTATAATCGCAAACTTGTAAAAATTATATCTCCTAAACCCTTCGACTTAGATAAATAAAAATTGGTATGATGGTTGCTAACATTACTTATAGATCTGTGCCCAAAATTCGTTTTAATCGGTTAAAAAAAGGCGCTCAAATTGCATATTCAATTTTTTTTACTTGCGTTATGGAAGCAATCTCCGCGCATGCGCAAGCTATTCAGCGATAGCGAACGAGGTCATTTTCTACTGTTTTCTTTTCGCTTGTGCACGCCCTCGCATTGGCGGAGCTTGCTAGAGTGTGTAAATATTGCTAAGTTTTAATACATACGCATCTCTTTGAACATGATTCTTCACCTAAAGATTTTACAATCACTATAATCTACAATGAAAAACCTTCTGATAATCATTGCATTCTGGGTTACAGTAGGTTCGAATTTTTTATCCACGCAGGGGGAGGGGGAATGACAAATTTTTGAGAAGTATACGAGAAAGTTTAGGGGAGGCCACTCCCGCTGGTTTAACTTTGGTTTCAGGGGATAACTTTGGCTAACTTCAGGTTTTACTTTGGTTTCATTTTGATACATTGCCCATCTTTTTTAGGGAACTTTCTAGATTATCGAACTTTTCGAATTCGCATTGAAAACTCTTAATTTTATTCAAGTTCAAAGTAAAGATAGATTGGGGGATTACTTCAATCCATATAAAATTTTTGTTTGCTTTGTGCCACGAGTTTTGATAGAATTTTCAGGGAGTTCTGACAAAGGATTTAGGATTTTTATAAAGATTTATGCTTTTTTTTATGCTTGTTTGTTTTAAAGTTGTGTTTGAAACTTTAAATTGAGTCTAAACATTATAATTATTATTTAATTTCTCTTAAAATACTAATCTCGATCTTAATTCGGAAATTCGGAATTTTTTAAAATTTTAGTGATTTATTAAGTTTAGGCGACAAACTCTCATAAAATAATTGATGAATTCTCTTGAGTAATCGTTTAGAATAATTTTTGATGCACTATTTAATTTTATATTTTGATATATTTTTCGAAAATAGGTTTTTTCCCATTTATTTCTTGGATTGCTTTCTAAATATTTTTGACAATAATGAGAACCGATATGAGATTTTTAACTTTCGACAGTAAATGTTTATCAAAAAAGAATTTTAATGATTTGTTATCATTTGAAAGAGAAACTTTCATTAAAGCGTTTTTTTCTTCAGATTTTCACGGTATCGTCAGAGCATTTTATAAAAAGAAAAAGTATGTTATTAAATATGCTATGATAAAAAAGAATAAAATTTATTAAGATTCAGCAAAGCATAAAATATAAACAAGAGGATTCATAACTTCACTAATTTTTACTTTTAAAAATATTTTTGGAGTTAATGAACGTAGAAAATGTTCTCGCTTGGAATTAGTTATGAAACATCTGTAATCAAGTCTATTTGAATTAAAAGAAGAAGAAGAAACCAACGGGAATGGTCTCCCCGAAACTTTCTCGTATAGTCCTTAACAAAGGTGTTATTTCTACGCACCCTCTCGCGGATATAAATTGCGAATTTTCTGTACGCACAGAACGCCACTAATTTTCTTCAGCAAGCACCAAAGGCGAAAGGGCTTCTGTAGAATTTGGCAGTGAGCCAAGACAGAACGTAGAACGGTAAATAAACGCTCGTATCGGTCGAATCTTTTTTTTTGCGCCGTAGAATGGTGAAGACAGCGAAAATGCAATTCGAACGAACGCCTTTTTTTTTAACCTATTGCAACAAAAATTGGACACAAATCTACAATTAATTTTAGAAGGCCACATACCAAATGTCATTCATCTAAGTTATTGTATTTAAGAGTTACAGCGTTTACAAGCATGCGATTATACAGACCGGCAGACAGTCAACCCTTTGACGGATTTGGACCAAAATTTGATAAGAAAATACATTTCTGACGAAAAAACTATGTACCAAATTTTATCCTTCTAGCTATTTAAGTTTCTGAGTTATCGTCTTCACATATACACGGAAAGACAGACTTCCCGTGGACGGATTTTGTCCAAAAATTTATAGAAACCTAACAATTACGTGTAAAGATCACAAACCAAATTTCATTCCTCTAGCTCTAACAGTTTTTGAATTATCGTGTTCACAGACAGACAGACATAATTCCAAAATTGTGTTTTTCAGACTCAGGGAGGTCTAAAACATATAGATTCGTCAAAACCTCGAGTTCGAATTTGTCGACTATTACAATACTTTCTCTTTATATACTTCGTATACGAGAAAGTAAAAAAAATGTTTCTCGCAAAATATTTTTTAAAGAGTGCGTTTAATGGGCCTGAAAATATTTTTAATTAAGAAATGCCTGTTAGTTTTGAAATGTTTTACAACAACTCCTCCCTCCCTTTTCATATTTTTGGCAATTCAGAACAGGCTAAAGGCATTAAACTCTTAGCGCAACCAAAGTTTGAATTTATTTAATTATCCTGTAAAGTTTAGATAAGTACTGTAAAGTAATTAAAGAAAAAAACCCTACTCGGCAAAGTAATTAAGCAAACATAATGTGGGGAAAAGATTAAATTAAATACAAGAAAAGGGAATTAAAATGCTAGAAAGAGTTAAACAATTAATACATATTAAACGCATACGCGAAAGAACTGGTGAGTGTTTACATTTAGTTTTGTCACTTTTTTTATGTGTAATTGTTTTGACGTGTATATTTGCATGTATGCCCTTAAATTACGTACTAATTTAAGTTTATTAACTGCTACACGCGATATCTGTTGCTTTGAACAAAGCTCTCGCGATATGTTTGGACAATGAAATGCTTCAAATGTATAATTTAAGCTTATGTATAATAAATGCTGACTGCTAATCAAAATCATATTTCACAATTCATCATGATATTTACTTATGATTACGTTATTAAGTAGATGTTAATCTTCTATCTAGAGAGCTGTCGCCTACTTGGCAAAGATTTTATAGGCGAAGGTGACTTTTCGACTTGGGGTAAAAATATTGATATGCTTTGCTAATGAGAAACTCACAAGTTCTAAAAAGATATATGTAGCCGTGGTAAAAAGAAATATGCGACTAAATCAAAATTAACTAAAAGTATGAGTAAAAAAAGTTGAAAAATAAGTAATTCGAGTAATGCCTGGCGTGATGAAAGTTGATGGAAGTACGACCTTGTTCCAGGTTCGCCGAGACAGAGGGAGAGAGAGAGGGGGGGGAGGTAGGAGGAACAAATCCCTCCCCTGGTTAATATATATATATTTTAATTCAGAGGCTAAAAAATATTTTTCTGAATATAAAATTCACACATTCTCATTATATTACTCTAAAATATAGAAGGTGGCTAGAGGTCAGATTTTCGCAACAGTACGTGACGTGACCGAGCAATCGAAAAAAAAAAAAAGCCGTCCGTTGATTAGTCCTCACAGTCATAATTTTCATGGTGGCCTCGCATGCCAGGGTGGGGGCTCGTATGTCAGCACTTTGCCCCGTGGCCCTACTTTGCCAGCTTTAGCGTTCGGATATCCTCCTCTCAACGGAAGGATAGGAAAAACCACCATAAAGTATCTTTTAACCCTCTGACTGCGTATCCCGCGATTTCCGCGGTTTGGAAGGAAGGAAGTCTATTTTCTGCTGCATCCTGCGATTTTCACTGGCTATTTACTTATTACTTTTATAGCTTTGGATCATATTATACTAATAAAGCTTTGCATATAAATGACAGCTCAACGGTATTGGAACACATTTGCAAATGTTGCATCTAATAGTGATTTAAAAAAAATACACAGTCAGAGGGTTAAAGAGGAAAGGGTATGTGGGTATGCTCTTTATATAGGCGGAGGGGACTCGGGGCTGAGAATTGATATCGATATCACTTAAATTTACACTTACTTTAAATTTTTATTTAAAAGCCTAAATAACCTAATCTAATTACATAATAAACTTAACTTAAAAAAAGAAGTACTGCGTTTGAAATTAAATGGATACATATCATATGCATAGGAATATATTCTGAAGTTTTCAACAATATTAGTGAATTATTTTATTTCCTAAAATATCATAAACGTAAGTATCTACATAATGCATCGAATTAATAAGCTTTCATTACCTATGAATGGACCCCAACCCAGTGTGACAAACCAAAGGAGTACATTTTTAACTTTAAAGAAACAGAATAGCCAGCAATGAGATCAAAATAGCCTCAAATGCTTTTAACTACATTTACTCAAAACAAGGCATCCTAATTGCACCTGCAAATGAAAAAAAGATTAGACAGTCTAAACAGCTTTCTATCTTTCTATCTTTTAATTACGATTATTTGGATATTTCTAAAGAGAATGATGATCAAGATAAAGATAATTTTGGTTTTTTCCATGATACAATAGCTAAGACAAAAATTGAAATCCAAACTAAGCGCGCTCCTATGACATCATTCAGAAGCAAGCGAAGTCACGTGACGCTGAGAGCAAATGAAAAGCGACCTCAATCCAAACCATAGTAGGATCCGTAAATATACGTCTAAACAGTACGAAAACACCCACAACAGTAACAGTTTTCAAACCAAATACAGTACAACCTCGGGAATCGGAACTAACCGAGGCTGACCTCCCTCAGTTAGGATTCAGGGCAATTTGGACTATCCGGAAAATTAGGTGAAATACCCTTGATATACGAAATATAGGAGAGTACCGACTTTGGATACTCTGTGAAAGAGTACGGAAAGAGCTAGTTGCGATTCGCATTGTGGAGCAGGTTTACTTCTTCACGTCTAAAGAAGATAACCGATATTAAGGTGCTACTAATAAAGGTTTCTACTAATTAAGGTGCTGTATTCACTCTTAAATACCAATTCAAAAGTTTCTTTAAAAATAGGAATAAACATTAGCTTTGTTTCTGATACCTAATTGTTATTTTCCTCACTTTTTTAAATTTTTTTTCAGAAAATTAAAAAATAGAGGTTCGGATTATCCGAAATTTTCGATTCCCGAGGTTCTAGTATAAAGAAAAAATCAAATAAATTAATGTTTTGGGAAAATAAGCGTATCAAAAATTTCTTTTATATATACTTCTTCGCATTTCAAAGTCCACTTTCTTTATATAAAAAAGTATGATGGAAAATTAAATGAATTTGTACCTTATCAACTTCATAACGCACAAACTAAAACAATTATAAAATAAGCAATAGATTTCCTAACGAAATAGATGGCATTGACTAACTCTTTCCACCCCAGTGCTTTGTGTTTTCTTCACACACTTCGGATTCTAACAATTTTATATAGATAGCAGTAAATCAAACCCAACCCATTTTAGCTTTTAGAGACGAATTGTTTCTATGGCTTGAGGCAGCAAATAAAGAAAGGGATAACGGCTGTAATTTTTTTCCTATAATAGCCGTTAGACTGTTTTCATTGTTCTGCCCGAACTTTCATTTCATAATATTAGTCTTCAAAGGAGCTTAGGACGGATATTTGAAACATGTTTCTTCCGTTCCTTTTTTTGTTAGGAGCTCTAGTGTTAAAAAAAATATTCTTCACAAAGTGGGAGGCGTTTTATATCAATATCGATATTGTTTCTTAAGGAATCACCAAGAGATGTAAGTTATCATGGGTATAATAATATAGTTTTGTCAATTTAATTATTTTAGTTTTAATATTTTTTTTGTCATTGAGCCATTGCATTTTATTAGACTTATTTACCCATTCTAAAACCGAAAGTAAAGGAATTTGTTTGTGAAAAAACACTTAACATTTATGATATGAAAGAATCACGCAAATATTTTGCATATTGCAAGAAATGAAAATGAACATTTAACCTAAGAGCATTAAGCATTACAAACGGCTTACCATCAGAGTTTTGTTCTTTTCATATGAAGCTGTTATAATGGTTATAATGTTGACTCTATAAGAATCCCTTTTTCCTCGGAATTAATCTGTGGGAAAATCTGATCATCTCTTAGATGATCTTTCTTCTCTTTCTTATTTTATAACTACATTTATAATGCTTAGAGTGATTGCTATGAGGAAAGACAAAAATTAGTAAACCATTAGCGTTTGGAAAGAAATGCAGCTATTAGCTTCCCATGACCTCGAAACGGAAGAAGTATTTTATTATTTTTCCGGCCAAATCCACGTTTTAAGAGGAATCTTGAGAATTTTAAATTGTTATTTATTACTCTAAAAGTTTATTTACATTCCTTAGGTATATATGCTTTGCTTATAAAGCTCACACTATCCACATGAATTTTGCAATTCACCATTACGCGATGTCGCCGATCACTGTCGACACTAAAAACCATCGAACTGGTATTAACCTCTGAAAATGCATTACCTATCAATCAGTATTAAATTATCCTGGTGAAGCCTATTTTTGCCACCTTCTGATGTATTACAAATTTGGAAATTTATATCCAAATCACCTCGACCTGACGCGAAGCCGTTCGGTGCATCTGAATGACAGTTGCTGTGACAGCTTGAGTGCTGAGGCCGGAGTCCTAATGGCCATCACCGGTCACGGCCCGACCCCTCCCGTGGGAGGTACGCCCTATGAGCGGCAGTGGGCAAGCCTAAGCCATTATTACTTATCCGGCGGTTTCTCATCCACAGACTCGTGGTGTCCCCCAGCGGGACTACAAATTTGGAAAGTCTGAAAAAAGCCCCAGATTTCTAAAAGAAGAAGCTCTATGTTATGTTTGTTTTATATTATTGCTGTACGCAAATGTCAATTAGGCACAAACGGAAACTGGTTACTGTCAGCAAAAGGTTTCAGATCCATGATCCAAAGAAGTGTTATTCCATTTTTAGCTAGGTTTAAAATTACATCTTCATATTGTTATCAAGTTAAGGCTATAATGTTAATATGACTATTTAAGCATAGAAAGAATATGCAAAAGGTTTCATGTAATTTTTTAAATTTATCATTGACATAAATTAAAATACAAATATTTTAAACAGCTTTGCCATAATCAGCAACACCCTGTCTGCAACATCAAAACAACATCCTGTTATTTTACAGATGATAAAATTTTTTTCATCATATGTAGATGGAAACGGCGAATATACAGTGTGTCCAAAAGTCCTTGGCACATTTCAAAATTTAATAAAAACTCCAAAAATTGTGATATCAGTGTATGGTTTTCACTAAATTGCATTAAGTTCCATAAAGTTTTTTATCCCCATAAAGAAATGGTTAATAAATCAGAAATTTAATTTTAATTAATGTCTGTAGCGCGAAACGCTATCGACGTTCCGTGCAGCGCTTCGTGTTGACTATGTAGGACTGCGAATAAACATTTGGCGGATTCGTTCGGCATCATCATGGAGATCTGACGTGCGTGGCCTACCACTTCTTGGTCTGTCCAACACTCTTCCAATCTCTAAAATCCTTCGGTGCCATTACAAAATGTTGTTTCGACAAGGAGCAGCTTCATGAAACGTAGTACGAAACTTCCTTTGAACTTGAATAATCGTTTCAAAGTACCAACCGACGCAGTTTGCTCGTTCCGTTGGAGTCGTCATACGTGCATTCAGTGACGGATTGGAAGCTAACCTTACTAAGCTAATGCTGTGCCACTATCGCTATCTATGTGCAGACAATTGAACCATACTTTATGTCAAAAAACTCAATGCCGCGTGATGCAATTTGGTGAAAACCGCACACTGATATCACAATCTTTTGATTTTTTAAATTAAATTTTGAGATGTGTCAAGGACTTTTGGGACACCCTGTATATTACTTATGCTGTCTCTTGCAATTCCGTGCCCCCAAAACAACGTGCTCACACATGAACTGAATGGATAATAATATTTCTGTAGAAAGCATGTAGAAAATATACATTAATTATTTCATTATAAACAGTTGGTTTTCTTCCGTGTTCACACACAAAAACATATTTAGATTTCAACCTATACGAAAATAATTCGAAAAATGCAACTAAAATAATTGTAGTTTTTTTCAATAATAGCTTTTCATTAATTAGTATTTAAAAACGGATTTTAAAAAGATTATTGCTAACTACAGACGTTAATTATTTTTGAGAAATGACTCGATTAAGATATGAGAGAGTTTAAAAAAGTGTTAAAGAATATTTTAGAAAGAAGCATGTACTGCCTGTCTTGAAATTCACTTTAGTTTTAAAGAAATAAACAAGCAAATGAATGTTTTTAGAGAATTAAAAAATGAACATGTCCCACGTGATTTTATTCTGTAGAAAATGTGTTCAAAAAACTTAGACAGTTTTTTTCCTCAAGATGCTTAGAAAAAGAGACTTTATAGAATGGTGAAATATAAAAAATATGGCAATAAAAAAACCTAACATTCTTTTTAAAGATTCCCTGTTTTAAGAAATGAAATTTTTTTCTTCTTCTTTCTTTATCTTTTTCATATTGTCTATTTTTTTACCTTATAAATTTCAAAGAAATTGATTTTTAAGTTTTTATATACAATAAAGGTTTCTTTAATCAAGGGCTTAAGAGAAATTTAATTTTAAAAATCTAACATACTTCTTTGTTAGAAAGAGTTTTTTATAAGCCTTCCTGAGATATAGGGTGAATCAGTGTTGTTTTTAATAACATTTTTAGTAGATAACTGGTAGATAATTAGATACAGTTTCTCTATCAAGTTGTTTGCAATTTTTAAATTAATTCTATATAACAGAAACCTTACATTCAAAATGATTGGATTAAGTTTTTCCAGTATCTGAAACTTAATTAAGAATCTGTTCATTACAAATTTTTAAATACTACTTGCTTCCTTATCATATTAAGCCATTTTAATTTTTAGGATATGTGAATGAAAGTTTAAACAATGCATATTTTTAGCATTTTTCTGTAAAGCATTATCGACATCTATTTAAAGTTATAACGGAAACGACAAAAGTTGACATCTATTTAAACTTTTGACGAATATTCTGTTTAAGGATATTTTGAAGCAAGTTACATTATGTTAGCATATTTAAAATATAATGTTATTTAAGTTATATTACATTATTATATTAGTAAATAGGCAATAACCGTAAAAAATTTGATGTTTTGACTTTTATTTCATTTTATATATATTTAAATATTAAATATATTTTCTAACTGTATATTTTTCCAACTATTAAATACATTTCCTAACAATAAAAATACTTATTAAATACGTGTTTAAAATGCATTCTTAATACATAATGAAACTGAGATAAATATTTGAGAATCTTTGATATTAAAAAAAAAAACCCGAAAGTATCAGAATGTGGAAACATTAGTCCTTATAAAATCCGATGATAAACTTCCTGCTCCGCTGTTTTGAAATAAGATGGCACTCGAACTTTCTGATCCGATAAATATCCTAGCTTTTATCAAAACCAGGAAATCTGGAATTTCTATTCAGTCTCAAGCGCTAAGGAAAATAAATGGAAAAAAGACTGAAAATCCACCTAAGCTATTTCCACGCAGTTGTATGACAGGGATTTATTCATGAATCACTAAGTCACTCGCATAATCTATCTACTCTTTGAAAAGCTAAATGCGAATAACTATGCGAAATGGAGCCTTACTATCCCTAGAGAAAATTGGACCTTTTTTTTATTTGTTTGGTAAACTTTCATCGTAAGCTGTTGGTCAGAAAATGGAGAGCAAAGAATTGCATTTGAAGAGAAAGTGAGAGATTATGTTGGCTGCTATCTCTTTTTTTTATGTTTATCGTACTTGAAATAAAAGTGAGTCAAGAATATTCTTAATTAATATTTAGCCATAAAACAGCCTTAAAGTATAGATTTTAAGGCTCCTAGATGTTATGGATTAAATGTGTTTTAATGCATTTAGGCAAGTAGTTATTGCTGAATTATGTTAATTAATGAGGGCCAAAAGTTTCATTGATTATTATTAACATAATGAACAGAAAATGATAAGTTGATTCAAAACAGAATCTTTGAATCAAGGAGATAATGCATATTTAAACATCACTATGCTTTAAAAATTTCATAAAGTTTCCATGCTTAATTTATCTCTATTGGATAAATATCGCATACGAACGTCTATTTAACCCTACCATAATCCCACAGAACACCATTCCATACCCCTACACCTAGAATCAGAATACTGATTCTTTAAGAAGTTGGATAGGTATGGAGCGTCTTTTGATTTTTTCAAAAACAAACAAACAAAAAATTGCACATCTTGTGTAAAAGCCGACATACTGTTCAGCAACGGTTTCCGAGACTACCACTTTTGGACCACTTTACACCGGAAAGGGGTGTCGGGCAATGAGTCATATGAGCGCATTTCCGGAGTTCTTTGTTAGATCATGCTCAGTAAAATGTAAACATCACCCTTCCATTCCTCACTTTCCCCCCATTTTGATGAAAATAACTCCGCCCGGCGCATGCGCAAAAGCGCAGAGGGTTTCAGAAAATACAATAAAAGAGAGGAAAAAAGATAATAATTAAAAAAAGTACAAATAATAAAATTAACAATTAAAAGCTTACTTACACAAATTTGATCGCTACAAAATCTCAAATACATATATAAACAAAACAGATAGAAAGGCATGGAAAAAAATTCAAGATGCCAATAAACGATGTTTCTTTTTTTCTTGAGAACAGTTCATGAAAATATTTTGAAGAGGGGCAGACATTCTTGTTCAGTAGAAAACACTAAATGTTTAATTTCGAAGGTTCAAAGAAGTGCGCCTTTCCGTTAGACTTGTATGATCTGATAAGGGGGGCGTAGATGTTATTGTTGTCGAAGAGAAGGAGAATTGCTAAGTCGTCGGCAGGAAGAGATTAACAATTATGATGCTTGAATTTTATAATATTACTAGCTGCATGACCCGGCGTTGCACGGGCAATCTTGAATAATGGGATATTCCCGAGCGGAGAGAAGTGAGATCACGTGAGGCCTTCGGATCCATATTTTTTCAAGTGCCCGGCTCCGTTTTTTTTCAACAAATATTGTCACTTACTTTCTCCAAGAAATGTAAATATTCTTTCAAATCTAGTCTTTTTATTACTAATTTTCATATGCCTGCCTCCGATTTATTTTTTTTACATATATTGTCGCTAACGTAAACGTTACGTTCCCCCCAAAACGTATTCTCTTTTCTTTGTTCTTCTGTTTCTACGGCTCTTCTCTGCTGGCTACGTTGTCCCATTACTTCCAATCGTCTATTTCTTTGTTCTTCTGTTTCCTCGGCTCTTCTCTCCTGCCCACGTTGTGCCACAGTTGACAATCGGAGGCTTCTTTCTTCTTCAGTTTCAACAACTCTCCTTTCACGTTTTCTAATTGCCGTGTTATTTTCTAGCCGTGTGGCCCGGCGTTGCACGGGCTATGTCGAATAATGCATCATTCCCTGACGGAAAGAAGTGAGGTAACGTGACACTTGCCCAATATTCTCTCTTAAATAAATAAGGCGAAAAGAGCTGTTTAAACATTCCGCCCACGAAAACGTGTCAAAATAGACTATTTAAAAAAATACAAAAAGACTTGTTATTTTGTAAAAAAAATTATTCCATGTCCTAGCGAAATGAAAGGTATATCTCAGAGGTTCCCAACCTTTATTCCCTCGCGCACCTCTTGATTAATTTTTGGCATATCCTCCCCCACCGTCTATGCTCAGAAGTTTTCATCAATAATTATAAGGGCTTAGAATAGCTTAAAAGTTAAATAACTCGGATTTGACATTTGCCTGGAAAACATCTGCTCGACTTATTTTATTTTTTATTGTATTTTTACAATAGTATTAATTTAACGCCAAAACAAATGAAATCAGTATTGTAATAATTTTACATTAACTTATAAGAATTCCTAATAATTACACTCCGTATTAATCAACTATTCAAGTGTTATAGTTATTAAATACCATAGGACTTGAAGAAACAAAGTTCTATAACTTTTTTAATCCCTTATGGTTTCTTGTTTCCGCCATTAACAACTTTATTTCGCGTACCCCCAAATGGTGCTTTGCGTAACCCCAGGGAAATGCGTGCCACAGGTTGGGAATCTCTGGTCTATTTAATTCTAGTCTAGCTGTATGGACCGGCGTTGCACGAGTTATCTCTAATAATGGGATATTCCCGGGCGGAGAGAAGCGAGGTCATGTGAGGCTTCGGGGTCCATATATTTTCATATGGCCTGCCTCTGTTTTTCTCAATAAAAATTGTCACTTACTTTCCCCAACAAACGTTACGAAGTTAAACACCTTAATACAAAAAAGAAAGAAAATGATTTTTCCCAGATATTAATGAATCCAAACACATAAGCTCTCTAAAAAAGAAATACTGTGTGACAATCGGCTATTTCTTTGTTCGTCTGTTTCTTCGGCTCTTCTTCTCTGGCCACGTTGTGCCATTACTGCCAATCGGCTATTTCTTTGTTCTTCTGTTTCTTCGGCTCTTCTCTCCTGGCCACGTTGTGCCATTATTGCCAATCGGCTATTTCTTTGTTCTTCTGTTTCCTCGGCTCTTCTCTCCTGCCCACGTTGTGCCATGCCTGACAATCGGCTATTTCTTTGTTCTTCTGTTTTTTCCGCTCTTCTGTCCTGGCCACGTTGAGCCACAGTTGACAATCGGAGGCTTCTTTCTTCTTCAGTTTCAACAACTCTCCTTTCACGTTTTCTAATTGCCTCCCGTCTACTGGCATCATCCCCTGTAATTCCTCTTTTTCTTTTAGGCATCGGAAAAAGCGAGAATTGAACAAAGCAGAAATAATAACTTCCAAATATCAGCTTAAAATAGAAGCTTCCACAAGTATTTAAACTTGGTCAAATCAACGAATAATGATTAAAATCACTAACATAACTAATCTATATCTTTCGGCACATAACTTTACAGTAACAAAACACGCCTGTAAATTCGTTAAGATGATTTTGTTGGACGTTATATCACGGAATAAAAAAAAGGAATTTATACACTTTCAACAATACATTTTTTTATTTCTGTCAGCGTCACTTTTTTATTGTTGTTGTAACAAT